>ML976029.1:5077-49875 GCA_010015635.1 Clathrospora elynae
TGAGTCAGCATAGATCACTCTCATTATCTTTGGAGGAGGCATACGGACAAGTAATCCATCCACAATCCACTCACTCAACAAGGCACCCCACTAATATTGGGATCATCACAATAGCACTACAGCTGCATAGAACACAACTACCTATACATTGCGCCTTGCGCAATGTACTTTGTTTTATGAATCCAGCCTCCTATGCCTTCTGTCCTCTCTCCACGTCCTCTGCACTCTCGTGCTCTACTACATGCAGGCGCTCCGCAAGAAGGTTGTTCTGCTTTCCACAAGGATAGCAAAAATGGGCAACTTGCTCCACTCAACGGTTCACTAGATGCTGCACTGAGACTGCTAGATGCTGCACCAAGACTGCTAGATGCTGCACCAAGACTACTGCTACTACTGCACCAAGACTGCTGCTACTACTGCACCAAGACTGCTAGATGGATGCGCCAAGACAATTGGGACAGCTTGAAGCAGGAGCAGCACGGCTGTTATCCGTTTTGTAGGGTAATAGCCGTACGGTAGTCACGTGTCACACTTGGCCCATCCCTTGCTGCCATATTTGCGGAATGGGTGGATGCTTGTAATTCTGTAGCCTCAACCAGCTGCATGTAAGTTTTCTGGATTGTAACACTAGAATATCATGATAGAACTGCAAGGAGCTTTGATAGAGCTCGGCTGTAAGCCGGCTGCCATCATAGCTACTTGGCTGCAATTCTAGGAAGGACCGGATGGGATAAGAACCCCTCACCAGCCCTCTGATAGAAAATAAATCAATCAGAATACAATTGTTCAGTTCAGTTACTTGTTTCAGCACTAGTGCTACAGGCCTATCCAACAGCTTCAGAGAATCTTTAGCTACAAAAAAGAAGCGCAATAAGCATGGCAAGAAGATGGATCTACAACAGGAGGGTAAAAACCATAGTAGTGCTGTTATGTAGTCCCCTAGAAAGCTCAGAGAGGCTAGTAAAAGACAAGTGCAGAGAGAGGAAGCAGAAGAGCAGCAAAAACTTGAAAAGGCAGAGATGAAGGAACTCAAGGCCTCTAATGCCTTACTTAACAAGAAGCTTGCAGAGGAGAGGCATGTGGAGAGAGAGAAACTCAAAAAGGAAAGGGAGAATGAGAAGGAAAGGAAGGCTGAAGAACATGCCCAAAAGAAACAATAGAAAGAGAAGGAAAAGGAGGCTCCAAACCTCAAAAAAACCGCCAAACAACCCCAAAAGGGCAAGAGAGCAGCCTCAAACAAACCTGCTCCTAAGAACAAGCATGTGAAGAAGTGCAGTAACAGTGCAAGTGGTGGGAATAGTGAGGAATCTCCCCTAGTACTATCACCTAAGATCACCAGCAGGGGATGCAACATCACCATTCCAAAGAAATTCTGATAGTACAAATTGATTGCATTGCATTGTTTACTACTCCTTCACAAGATCCCATGATTGCATGCATTGTGGGTGGTGATGCAGCCTCATATTTGTGGGTGGGCAATTCTAGCATTTGCGGGCGTTGCTCTGATTCCCACGGTACAAGTCTGTATGTCGTGTGGTGGTTTGGCGTATTGAACTGAAGTTTTATTGTCTATGGGAATGAGGGCTCTATATATGCTAGGAACTCGGACAACTGTATCTCAGGTACAAATGCCTGGAAGGTTGTCGAGCACAAAGGTCCATAGGCAGCAAACATACCTGAAACATCAAACACACGGAAGGCTGCAATCCTCCCGTAGGTAGCACACGTACCTCGGGTACATACATAGCAGAGCGCCATGGAACATTGCAGACTGCAGCAGACAACCGCTGCGTCAGTGCAGGAGAGACCCCAAACCGTGACAGTTTCGCAACGTCATACGCACTTTGAACACTGGATGTGACCGACCGATACGAGTTTTCTCAATCTGGCAGAATCGATATTGGGAGCGTTGAGCCTTGATGTTAGTCCCGCGATACGAGGATCCGGGGAAGATATATTAATCGGCTTGCTAACAGCCGCCATCCAATATGCATATATGAGCGCTATCGCATAAAACTATTCTCGGAAATATGAATTGGATATCGTTGGATAGTCTGATATCTGTAAGGGTCAAGCAAAGTATGCAGTTGCCTGGTAACAAGGTCGAATTGATAGAGAGCTATGGAGGAACACTGACGAGTTTTCAGTGTGCCTCGCTTATTTACAGACTAAACAAGAAGGGAATAGATGGATCCCATCCATGTCTAGGCCTAGCCAAGACGTCTGGGGCCTGGCCCATTACAATATCGTCGTAATAAATACCCAGAGACCGTGATGGTCGAGGCGTGAGGATTGGGTGTTCTTCTTGATCTAGCTGAATGGCTTTTGGCTATAGCTAATTTTAGTTTACTAGTGTGAGAATCTGGGTTCGAATAGAATACTAGAGCGATTTCAGTAGCGTCTAAGATACTGGGTACGCTGATTATATAAACCATCAGATGATCGCTGCTCATATCAACACCACAACATACCACAACCCAGCCAAACCAACTTCATGCTCAATACCCAATCTCAGGCTCTATCTCCATAGCAAAAACCAAAAACCCTCGTCCAATAATCAGTCATTATCATGAAGCTCCTTACCGTCATCGCCGCAATCGCATCGCTTGCCCTCGCGGCACCCAATGACCCTAACCCAGCTCCATGCGGACGATCCGACCCATCCGGTATCTGCACCACGAAGGAAACCTGCTACAAGAAGGGAGGCTTCTACGTTCAGCGGGACTGCACATTCTACAACGTGCTCGACATCGGATGCTGCTACAGCATCCCGGATGAGAAGAAGTAATCGTACATCAATGATGAGGCAGGCGAAGACAACAGGAGCAGAACGAGGACTCGTGGAAAAGAGATGTGTGTGTGGGAAAGAAGGAACTTGAACATCATGGAGATGGGATGTATTGGAGAATTGTGCTCTTCAATCAATGAAAATTGAACCTTGCACATCATTGTTCTTTCTAGATGCGTCCAGTATTCGCTTTTTTTTTAATTACAGGTGATCCGAATCCACTGATGCGCTGCGATTTGCTCTGAGTCGCTTCTCTAACAATTGTATGTAGTGCCAGCTTGCAGAGTGCGGCGTCGCGAAATGACGGTTTCATTGTGGTAGAGAAATGGCGTTGGGTGTCGCGCAAATGGCGCAACATGTCCAACGTTGAATTGATGCTAGTTAATGAACTTGACAGAAGTTGCAAATTGACGAAGATTGATCGAGGCAGGGACGGATGAAGATGAAGGGCAGGATGGACCGAGACCTCTTTAGGTAAGCGTGTCTTTCTTGGCGATCGGACGTCATCGGAAGGCTTCTCCGCATTCCTCCGGAACGACTTTTACTCTATGATTCACGATTTCAACCAGTCTGAACAACCCCATCACGGCTTCTCGCTGCATCCTTGATTCTACAGTGTCCCTCTTACTTAATGACTGCAATCTGATGTCAATAGATGACATCTGTCGCATTTATTCTAAAGACGCTTGAGAATCTTTCCCATAACGACTAAACACACAACCTTGGAATCGATCTAGATATGAAGAGTGTGGTTTACTAGGCGCTCTTTGAAGCGTTGGAAGCTGTATCTGCGTTGAGGCGCCAAAGCGAAGTACGTTGTGCGATAATGCATTTCCTGCCTCAACACCACATATCTGCCTGGCCGAGGTCAACAGCCAAAACGACATAGCTGAGGACGACGAACACCCAACGTACCTTCATATCTTGGCTACCCCCGCTCATGTTCATTTAGAGGCAACAGAAACTTTTCGGTTACGGCTACTCGACCTCGCGATTACTACTCGTTGATCAAAAGACCAACAAGACTGAACGAGAGTCGGCCTCGCGACTAAAGCGGGCTCGAAAAGGCTGTAATGATGAAGCGCAAAAGGTCATCGGATGACCTACTTCCAGAGACGCACGAGAAGGCCCTGCGGCAGTACCCACCCGAATGTTCCCTCACTCGGATTATCCGTCAATACGGTCTCCTGGAGACACTTGTGTCGAATTTGTGCTCAGACGATCTCTTAGCACTGCTGTTATCCTCGAAGTCTATCTATCAAGCGATCGCCCCACGACCGGGTAGCCTGGAGAACCTCCTAGGAAGGCTACGTTGCTCAGGAAAGGGCATTCGGATACGTCAGAAACACCATAAGAATTCGATATACTTCTTCATGTACGGCCACACAGAGTACATACAGTGTGGCGCCACAACGAAGGGGTCGCGCATTGAATCACGGCCTTGCATCAACTGCAAAGTGAATACATGTGACGAATGCCGCATTCACTGCGTGTACCAAAGCAACTTCGAGAAGCCATGCGAGGAAGACGAACTACCTAACTTTAGCGGCTTTGTTTTACTTTCACCTCATGAGACACCTATTCTGAGCCCCCATCATCTAGCAATGGACCATGCTGGGCCGCGATGGCAAGATCCGTCGAATGGGCAAGCAGGTCCATACCATGATCAAGGGTTTATCGACGTACCCTTTGATGATGATACCTTTGGCCCACCCGAGAACGTTAAAGGCATTCTGAACTTGAATCTCGGGCGGCACACGTTGGCCGATTCGACGTCTTCGAGTATACCGGACCCCTCGCCCGTTCTCAAAGCCATACATAGAACCACTGAACAACGGAAGCGCAAGTTCTGTGATTCTTGCCTCCCACCACAGCTTTCGCAACACGGCAAAGGTATTCGGGCTACACTATGCCAGTGCACCCTAAAGAATCGGTTCCTCGATCGGTGGATGTGCCTACGGTGCTACGAGGCAGAAGAATTGGTCCTTTCAAAGGTATATCCTAACCACCTTGAGCAATGCGGCTGTGAGCGCCAACTAGATCGCGAGCTTTGCCTATGGTGCTGGGGATTGGTAGCGCTTCCAATGATAGAACCTTCCACACAACCTGGACTGGGTAGTGAACCAAGCAATGTCGAGGGCTCCCCATGACGGGCAAGTTGCCAATAATTTTGTGTACGTTTTCGAAGATCATACGGTGCGGGGTGTAACGAAACGAGTACACTCAACATGCCCTTGATGTGGATCTGGGTCTTTGCTTTCATATTGTGGGAGCTCTGTACACCCGAACACTGTTTTCTTGTCTGTTCCATCGAAGTATACTATCACAATATATTTTGTACCATTAACTTTTGTACCATTAACTTTTACATCTCTACCCTTTCCACTTCTTAATTCGAAACTTTGCACAACCTAGCATTCTCACCATGACCTACTTCAACTCGGCCTGGCACTAAGTGAGAAAGAGTAAGTGCGTGCTCTCCACGAGAGGAGTCATGCTGATTATTTCGAGGCCCACGGTAAAGTAAACGTTCGAATACGCGACTGCGATAAACATCCGTGACTGAATCAGGAGGCTAATATGTACGACATTGAAGGAGCCTGAACCAAATTACGATGTAGACATAAAACGCAAGCTTACCCTCGAGCCTTCCAATTTCATTACCCAGGCGAGAAAGCTCTTCTCGTGCAAGCCGCGTCACGAACAGAGAGGGGAAAGCCGCTCCTGCCAGTGCGATTTAAACGAGCGGTTGAGAGAGCGATGGGTATGTCTATGATGCTATCTGTACGATTGGGTTGCGGAAAATGATCACATTCTTCGACACCCTGTTCGGATGTCAAACATTTCTATGATGGGATATTGGAAGACCAGAATGCAACTTTCCCACATCCTGCCCGCTGGGCTGGGTTGCTGGGTCGACCCAAAGTGCGGAACTGTTCATAGGTTTTATGGTTGCGGGAAGGATTTGCTGAATGAGCGTCGAAAGAACGCCTGGGAGTACTGCAGTTGGTGCGAGGGCATGATACTTAATATTGAAGGCATCACTGGGGCGATTTAGCAGGGATGGACACTGGGCTGTCGGGTAGTTGTGTTGCAATGAGCCGATCTCTGATTCACTTGATGTAGAAGGGCATTTGACGGGAATCTGAAATCGAGCTCGAACCGTAGTCTAAGCTGGCGCGCATGATGATACTGAATACAGTATCTTTGCTGTTCACCTCACTGCATCACCTCGGAACAATCTACAACGTGTCAAAGAAACCAAGAGGTATTATTAGCCTGTACAAAGGCGTCAAGTGAAGAAGAAGAGGAATTGGTTGTATTATAAGTTACGTACAATGAGGGCAATATATAGACAAGATTACCTAAGGAAACTAAACTGGTTAGTCTGACGGGTATCCAACACATCATAGTACCCAATAGCCCAACGAACTTTTTTCAATCCTCTCTCCAAAATGCACGCAACTCTTTTCAGACAGCCTCAGTGCATCAAGCCTATACCCCTCTCTTTCCCCCTTCGCACGGACCCCACAACCTCTCAGCGCATCATCCTCAGCCCCATGCCCATGCTCTTTTCCCTTTGCACGACACCCCCAAGCTCTCTACCCTGTGCCCTCGCCTCAGGAGCATCCTTCACCTCCAACTTTTTGACTTCATCTCTGATCTCCCGTTCTTTAACCCGCCGCTTGTTCCTCTCTACCACCAGCTCCTCTTGTGCCGTTACCAGCTCGTCTTTGAGGTACTGCACGCTCGGTTCGTCGCGCTCGCGCGCTATGGAGATCCCGAGGTTCACGACAGTGTTCATGAGGTCTGCAACGTTTTCGTCGTGGTGTTTGTAGAGCCGGAGGAGTAACTTTTGGCGTGACGTGAGGGCTGATCTGGGGACGGGCTGTGATGGAGTGGACGCAGTTTGTAGTGCGTCGGCGTCCGCCCGAGTGTCGGTCCATATATTGGCCATGTTCGATGTTTTGTGGAAATTGTTTGGGTTGAATTGAGTTGGTGGTGGGGAGAGGTGAGCAAAAAGAGAGTTTGGTTGTCGGAGAACTCAACGAGCGCGGGTAGAAACTTCTCAGGGTCAGTCGCTTTCACCTGTGCCATGTTTGTTGCGCGAAACCAGGGTGATTACGTACTGTACGGTCGCGGGTCGCGACGTCGGAGTCATGACTACTGTATGAACGATATTTCGAATAGTGCAAGTTGATAAGACCAAAGACAAAGCAGGAGAGGCGAGAACTGAAAAAGTTGATGCAGTTGACGGAATGTTCAGAATGAAAAAAACCGGTACGGAAGCTATTGTGCATCTATTGCAGCTGGAAGGCTCAGCCTCTCCTCTCTGAGTTCCTCAAACTTCTCTGTATTCTCTCGTTCTCCAGGCGTTGGGTCCTCCATGGTGCGTCCTGCAATCTTCTCCGCAATGTTCCGTTGGATGTCGTCGATCTTGTCGGAAAAGTACTCTTGTTGCTGCTCGGTTACCGGTAGGATGGCTGACTAATGCCCTGTTTGGCCATGTCACGACGAGTCCATCGGCTACAAAATGCGGCGAGATGAAAGCAGAGAGGTATGTTAGAGGAAGCGGGAAGCTCGACTAACAGTAGAATCGGGTGACGTTAACATGAGGCAAGGCTTGGCGCGTCCAGTCGCGTCTTCCCCAAAGCACACCCGCACCGTCCGGCCCGCTGAGCTTGCCGCAACCGACCACATCACGCTCGACATCACTGGATGCAAGTACCCTACGCGAAAGTCGACTCTCCAGGAAAGCCCCTACTTTGTCAGGATGCTGCGCTGATAGCTCGATGATGCTCAACTTTGAGAAGTTATACAAGAGTATTACGAGCTTGGTGAGGAGGACTGCATATCAGCCCAACAGTTATCTCAGGGGTCCGTTGCCGCCGGTAGACGACGCCATGGAGGCGGTGGGCCCGCCAACGGACGAATTTGCGAACCCGATCGAGGATTGAGCCCATGCCACGCATGGAGGCAAGGCCCTGCAAAGTAGTATAATTATCCTACCTCATATACATGACACATATCTCCAAGATAACATAAATTCCATCACTTCATCACCTTCCATCGCAGACAATGCCCCACACGCAGATCATTGATGCAAGTACGGTAGAGCGAGAGCAGTCTCTTGTGCATCATGAAGCTACTGACAACATCAAATAGGTATCATCAACACATTCAACGTTTGCAAGCCTCCGTCAAATGCTCATAAAGTATCAAATCTCATCGTATTCAACAACACGCTCGATCGTCCCTCAAATATGCACGCTCAAGCACCTTTGGGCGCGTCCGCGGTATGCGCGGCAACACCCTCCTCAGCACCCATGACGCTGTGTCTGCGGTCCTTCCCCACGTAGGTGGAGTCCGGCAACATATTCATAGTATCCTCCTTCGCATCCGTCTTGCGCTGATGGAGCCAGAAGAGGATACCGCCAATGAAAGCAAGAATCGCGACAGTGGCGTAGTTCCACACCAGAAGGGGATCTTCCGACAGCGAGACGAAGGCCTGGCCTAGCGCATTGGAAAATGCCGACATGAGGTGGAAGTAGGATGTGACGAGCGACCTCATGTTCTTCGGGGCTTTCGTGAAGGCGAATTCGAGTCCGGTGATGGAGGTGAAGATCTCGGAGAAACCGACAAGAATGTAGGGCACGGCTTGGGTCCAGACGTTGATAGGCGCAGGCTCGTCGCAGTCGTTCATGTATTTGCCGCACGACCCGGCCGCGTAGATGGAATGCTGAATTACAGCCGCGGAGACCATGGCGAGGGAGGCAAGCATGAAGCCGAAGGCGATGCGCTTGATGGGCGTGAAGCGGATGTTGGCCTTGCGGAGCGCAGGGTAGAGGAATTTGTCGACAATGGGAATGAAGATGACGAGGGAGATAGGGTTGAGGTTCGTGATTACGTCGTTGGGCACGCCGTTGCGCGTCATGGTTGCGGCTTGCGAGGTGAGGTTGTTGTTCATTTGATTGTAGGACAGCCCTGGACGGAGTTAGTATGTTGGATTTGAATATCTTTTGAGTATTTTGGGCGCTTACAGTAAAGAGGGATCCAGGTAAAGCACGAGCACGCACGCATACCACGAGCGACCTGGTCAACCCACGCGTCGTCGAACTGCATCCAGCCCGGTTTGTTGGCACCGAGATGGCTAGGCTTGACATCCTCCCAGAAGCGCTCGCTCTTGAAGTTCTTGCGCGTCTGAACTGGGTTGATGGACCACTTTCCCTTCATGGCGAGACCCAGAAGCTTTACGGCGCGGATAAGAACAGAGCCAGTGGGCGGGCTCAGGTTGTACTTGTTGCGGCATGACCAGAGCACAATAGGGCAGCAGCAAAACATGATGGTCGGCAGCAACCACGCGCACCAGAAACCGACGTACTTCTCACTGAGATATATTAGCATGATTGAGACTGTGAGGCCGGAGGCCGAGGTGTAACCTACACGTAAACCATGGAGAGCTGGCCAGTGAGCGAGCCAATGTTGATAAACATGTAGAAGTAGAGGAAGATTCGGGACAGGGTGATGTTGGGGTCTGAGATGACACGCTCACCCGTCTTGGGGTCCAGGACAACACGCGGCTTGGTCTGGCGGTATTGCTCAGCAATCAATGGGGAGATGTTGGCTTTGAAGGCACCGGTTCCGAGTCCAAGTGTGATGACTCCAAGAATGAAGGGAACGATGGCCTTGTCTCCTGTGAGGACCGTTGGGATGGCCGAGACGATGAGCAGGATGTGGCCGACGATGGAGAAGGCGATCGCGATGAAGATGGTGTTGAAGCGACCAAGATATTCATCAGCGATGATGGCTCCGAGGATGGGTGTGGTGTAGGCCCAGAAGGAGTTGAATTGACCAATTCCAAACGACGCCCTTTGGCCCATCCCAAGTGCACCTGGCTGACCTTCCGCACGCGGGTCGCGACCAGTAGACTGTACAACGCCATCGATGACAGGAAGGTCTTGCTGGATGAAGTTGGTGTCTACGTCAAGTCAGTTACCGATTAACAATATGTGGAGGAGATGATATACACAACACTTGACAACCATAGTAACCGAATCGCTCGCACAACTCCACGAAAGCAATGGTGAAGGCAGTCCAAGGAATCTTGCCAGACACGCGGCGGAGTGTCTTTAATTCCTCTGCGGTAGGCTCCTCGCCCTCCAGGTCAGCCTCGAACTCGACAGGAGCGTGAGGCTGGTGACTGAGGGTAGAGTCGGAGCGGGCACCAGCAAGGGCTTGCTTCTCTTCAACCTCATACAAGGGCATCGCGACTTTGGGTTCATTGTGCATGGCCATATCGACTGCATGGGAAGCTGCGTTTGCAGTCATGATTAATAGAGGCCTCAAAGAGGTTTGAGACGAGCGAGGAAAGAACGAGCTACTGCAGTCTCGCAAGGGACGGGCAGTCGCGTACACTTATACTCACTCTGCTGCATTATGTACCGCAGCGGCAAATACGCTCGTGACACGCGTCTTGGTATGTCTTGACCCGCGCTGTTTACAGCAGGTCGCCTTGTCCGCTCAACGTTGCAATCGGGCCAAGGCCTTAGTACCAACCATTCCTTGCGTTGTCGATCCCATCTGTTAGTGCCTTGAACTGCTTCGCAGGCTTTGCAGAGCCAAGGTCCAAGGCAAATATTCACACTATCTGGTCCCTATCTCTTTCTTATCAGGACGACATGCTTTGCTTGCCACGCCGCAGGACGATACTTGGTGTTGCAAGCTATGGTGGCACGGATGCGGGGAAAGAAGGAAGGTGTGAACGTGAAAGGCACCGATCAGGGACCATAGAGTTGAAGATTGCCAGCATCAGCATCCTCGAAGTGTGTTATCTTACCAAATGCCGCTCCGCTCGGCGCCCAGACTTCCGCTGGGCGTTTCTTGCGCCTCGGCTGGTCTCCACACCACGAACCTCTGTCACCACTGCTGTGGCACTCCACCATGCTCGATCAGGCAGCTCGAACTTTTCGGCAGCAGATTACCGTCTTGTCTTCTTCCGCTGTGTCCAATGACCGCTCCACCCAGCCTTCCTAAAATTCGGCCTGGCTTGGCGCGGACGCCCCCGTCTGTTAAACTTCTCGAAGACATGGCGCATATTTGCCCGTGGCTGCCCTCTTACGGAACGAGACAAGGCCGCCGAAGAACGATGCGCTGTGGTTGGCGAAGGCTTCGTGTAGCGGCGAAAGTGAACCCTTATCGGCAGTGTGGTACGCCTCAAACTTCGCGTTTCGCAACCATTGCGAGTCCGCTGATTTCCGCCCGCTTGGCATGTTTTGCAACGCACTCGCTGTCCCCTCAGGATTCCCATAGTGTGAGAGGTGTGGCGTTGGAAGATAGAGGGTGAGCTTGGCGGGAGTGGCAATAGCGGTTGCTTATCACTGGTGGGTCAGATCTCAAACGGAGAACATTTCTGGAAGCTTGTGTCGATTAGTCGCACCGTATGCACTCAAATCTAGAGCCACGCTGGTCCCATTGTCGCATACACAGACGTCTCGAGACTTTTGTCTTCGAGTCTGGATCCTCAAGAGATGATCTAGCCATCTATGGAGCCCTGGGAATGTTTTAAGCATACCGTGCGGGTGCAACTCGCCCAGAGTCAGTGTTGCTGTTGCTACGCTATCCAAAAACCGGGTAGTGGGAGTGGCGTGCGCAGGCGAACTGTTGGACGCAGGTCGTAGTGGCCTATGGTATGCTCGCTCTGATAACCAGTGTCGTTCATAAATGAGCGATTGTTACTCAGAACCAACGTCTAAAGATCGGGGCGTATCAAACCTAACTACCAATCTCACTCCAAAGGACTTCCTGATCTCCATGACACTGACGTGTAAGGGCGCAGCGGAGGTACATAGTGAGATGGTACAGATACGTATCATCGTTGATTCAACAGTGTATTTTAATAATATTTGCTCGTTGCTAGCATGTTTTCGATCGTGCGGTATACCAAGGGGATCTATTCCTCTCAGAGGGGATTCCTCCACCTCTAACATTCTGCTAACATCCACAAACATGCGGATGATCATATGATTCGCACCAACAATTGTCAAGCACAGAGTGGTCTTTTTGGCTAATGGTCAACATCAGCTCGCCGTACTGGAAGATCACCAAAGCTTGCCCCTGCCATATTGAATGTCACGCGACCGTTCCACTAAATTCCGTTGTGTATTAATACCAGGCCTTCCATCTTCTTGGCCCTTTAGAAAAGACGCCTAGGAAGATTTGTCATCCCGCGACTACACTGACAGGCATGAAAAATGTAGAAATGATACGTGCGATACCAAGGAAGTCCCAGCAAAGGTCTGCACTAGCTGCAAAACTCAATGGTACTGCTCAGTCAAATGCAAGCACGCATACTGGGAGAAACACAAGAAGACATGCTGGCCCCAGCATCAGATGCCCGCCCACCTGAACATCGATCTGACGAGGCTCACATCAGTTCATATATCCCAAGGTCATGACGAAATGACGACTTACAAGTTCGTCATCGATACCTGTCGCTGCAGGGACGAAACGAAGCGCGTCGGCATGGCTCGGATGCAAGGACAGATGATGGATGAAGGCTACTGGTGCATCGAGGACTTCTCATTCGTCTTCCTAGAGACATTCATCCCTAAGGCTGAGAGAAAGCCTGACATCCTGCCTCTTTGGTGAAATGGAGAAAAGCGCGATGCCTGTCTGCAAGTAGCCAGTATAACGTATCACTGGAGTGACATTCCGACGACTGTGCCGAGGGAGGTCAACGAATGAAGGCGTTATGGCGGTCCGGGTCTTCGACAGGTGATGAAGCCGTTTGCTATGATGATTGATAGTATGGGCTTAGCGGAAGCGCATGATAAGAGCTACACATTGGCCTTTCTTATACCAGGAGTATCGTAGTGTGGGTGATGGTCTGAATCGGCGTTAAGGGGGGGGACATTTCCGAATTGGTGAATTGCACTTAATGCGAGTACACGATTAAACTTTTCTGGTGATCCATGGAGCTGATGTGCTTTCTGCGGCCGACGATCTATTGATGTGGTTGAGAAAGAGTGCTCATTCTGCTGGTAAGCTGGGGTAGCGTGCACGGACTTCAACGCGTCATCCTGGCAGAACCGGGTCAGCGGTGAATCTTCAGCTGTCACCCGTTCTGACAAGCCTACTGGTTTGGATCCAGCCAATGTTTACATACGATGCGCACGCTGTTCTCCAATGTGACAGCGCTAATCCCTTCGTGAATGCGACTCTACGCGAACGGACCTAAACATGTCCTTCTCTTCGTCCCGTCATAGGCCGCACGAACCAACCTCCCACAGTACGACGCCTTCACCTCGCTCCTCGCATTCCTCTAATGGCATATCGATAATTCACGATCCAAACTCGTTCGAATTGCGAAGAATCACTCCACGCGATGAGCCGATAATGAAGGAAGAGAGCGGAGAAGACGACGGTCTTCTGCCCAGCATACGGCGCGCTTCCAACGACTCGGCTCAGAGCTATGAGCTATATACCCCGGATGAGGACCGGGCTGTGTTGAAGAAGTTGGACCGACGGCTCGTTGCGTTCATGGCATTGCTCTATATGTTGAGCTTTCTGGATCGGTCGAGTGAGTGATTTCGATACATATGGTCTCAGATGTGTAGGTTGGGCGTTTAGAACGTTGATATGGATTTCAAGGGCATAGACTGACCACAAGCGACAGACATTGGCAATGCGCGCATAGTAGGTCTAGTAGATGACCTGAACCTCAGCAGCAAGCAGTACGAATGGCTGCTGTGGGCCTTCTACATAACATACATCATGTTTGAATGGATGACACTTATGTAAGTATTTTGCAACATCACTGGAAGCTTTGCTGAACATAGCTAGGTATCGCATCGTCCCGCCCCACATCTACATCTCCTTATGCATTCTGTCCTGGGGTATAGTAGCATCACTCCAAGCGGTAGCCACCTCATTCAGCTTCCTCTTAGTACTTCGGGCTCTCCTAGGGATCAGCGAAGCAGCATTCGCACCCGGCGTGCCCTTCTATCTATCATTCTTCTTCCGCCGACAGGAGCTGGCCTTTAGAACCGGCCTCTTCATCAGCGCCAGTCCGCTCTCTGCATCGTTCGCCGGGGCTCTTGCGTATCTTATCACCAAAGTCGGCGAGCATGGTCCACTCAGCCCCTGGAGGCTATTGTTCCTGTTTGAGGGATTTCCAAGCGTATTGGTAGCCATTTGGGCATGGGATTTTGTGCCGGACGGCCCTGGTTTGGCGACGTGGCTGAGTCCACGGCAGCGAGAGGTCGCGGTCTTGAGATTGAGGTCAGAAAAGGAAGGCGAGGAGGAAGATGAGGAAAACGAGAAGCATCTAGGTCGGCAGAGGCGAGGAAGAGTCAACTTCCGTGAAGTGCTCCAGACGTTGAAAGACCCAAAATGCTACCTAAGTGCATTGATGTTCTTCAGCTGCAATGTCGCCTTTAGTTCGATGCCCGTTTTTCTGCCTACAATTATTCGCGATATGGGCTACGAAAGCATTACGGCGCAAGGACTCTCGGCTCCTCCGTACTTATTCGCCTTCGTGGTGGTCCTCACAACAGCGTACTACTCCGATCGCCTACAGTCTCGGTCGATGTTCATCATGCTACACTCACTCCTCGCAACCCTCGGCTACGGTACCATATCGCTGTGTGGTCACTTCAAATACAACAATACGCTGCTCCGCTACCTGGCGCTCTACCCCGCCACTGCCGGCTTTTTCGCTGCGATTACTATCATCATCACCTGGACACTGAACAACCAGGAAACGGACAGCAAGAAGGGAACTGGAATGGCTGTCATGAATATCATCGGACAAATGGGGCCGCTAGTTGGTACAAGCATCTTTCCCCACGAAGACGGCCCGTTCTATGTAAAGGGCATGAGTATATGCGCAGGATTCATGTTGTTGGTTGGTGTTCTGGCGGCGGTGCTGAGATGGGTGTTGATTAGGGAAAATAGGAAGTTGGGGAATAAGGGAGGGGTTGAGTATGCGGGGGTTCCGTTTGAGGATGGTGGTAGTATGCGGAGGGAGAGAAAAAAGTTCGAGTTTATCCTGTAGATATAATGTCAAAGGCATATCACATGCATATTTTCAGTTGCAAACTATGCTTGTCATGATGTTGTAGTGTTGCTGGCAGGGTGTTGACGTACGCCAAGCCTTCTACTTAGCGCGGACAACGCGCCCGCATTCTTTCAACCGCCTAACACGATACATCCTGTATATGATCAGCCGCTTCTACCTGCGATGCTCTGAGGAATAAATGCGAAAACGCTCAACCTGGGCTAGTTTTCGCCTTGTATCATCCGCACACGCCACGAAGCTGGGTCTCAAAAAAACGGGCGCACAACCACATGACAACTATTCCCTAATTACAGCCTTTAACGATAATTTCTTATCTACCGATATCCACAATGGATAAATCCAAGTCGAGCCCAGATTTGCAGGAGCGGGCCAGCTCCGTAGCCTCCAGAGCGACGACATCGCACGACAGCAATCAGGAAAAACTGGATGACATGGATAAAGCCTCAACCGTTGTTGGAAGTCCGCAAGTCTTGCCGGAGAATGAAGATACCGCCAGCATCTTCAAACCGGAAGCTGACCTCGAAAAGCTGCCTGGCCATGGAAAGCTTAGAAGAGAGTCGGAATCTACCAAGTTTGGTGGCGAAGAAGAGAACCCCAATGTCAGCGCATCATTTCAGAGACCCTCAACTCCTTCCACGGTGCACAAGATGAAAGGCGCCACCTACCAAAATGTGGGAGAGGGCGGGATCAAGAGGATGCATAAGTTCTCCCTCTACGAGACTAGTACGCGCTTTTATCTTGTTGGTGCCGACATTACGGATAGGCAGTATCGCGTGTTGAAGATCGATCGTACGGCAGCACCGGGTCACTTGAGCATCTTCGAAGATGACATAGTGTACAACAGGCGAGAATTGCGTCAGCTCTTGGACACCATAACTGATGGCAACAAGGCCACAGGAGGCCTGAAGTTGAAGTGTAGCACCTGGGGTCTGTTAGGCTTTATCCGGTTCACAGAAGCTTACTACATGCTCTTGATATCTAAGAGATCCCAAGTGGCTATGCTGGGAGGCCACTACGTCTACCAGGTCGATGGTACGGAGATGGTTCCTCTAACGACGGGGTCAACGTCAAGATACCAGAAAGACCGTAGTCCGGATGAAGCAAGGTTCCTTTCGATTCTTAACAACATGGACCTTACGCGATCCTTCTACTACAGCTACTCCTACAACGTGACGCGGAGTCTCCAGCAGAACATCATCCATCAGCGGACTGCGCTCAGCGAAGGCGTATCAAATCCTGTCCGCGATTTTCAGGACATGTTCGTCTGGAACCACCATCTTCTGGGTCCTGCGCACGAAGTGCTAAAGAATGTATATGATTGGTGTCATCCGGTCATACACGGCTACGTTGATCAGTCTGCGCTCGATATATTTGGTCGACGAGTCTACATCACCATCATCGCCCGCCGGTCAAGGTTCTTCGCAGGTGCTCGGTTCCTGAAACGCGGAACCAACGATCTGGGTTATGTCGCCAATGACGTCGAGACTGAACAAATTGTGTCCGAGGCACTTACGACTTCTTTCCATGCTCCCGGGCCACGGTTGTACGCAAACCCTACGTATACGTCATATGTGCAGCATCGTGGTAGTATACCGCTATACTGGACACAGGACAATACTGGTGTCACTCCGAAGCCGGATATCGATCTCAGTCTCGTAGACCCTTTCTACAGTGCCGCAGCACTGCACTTCGACCACCTGTTCCAACGATACGGCGCTCCTGTCTACGTGTTAAATCTGATCAAGGCACGAGAGCGGACGCCGAGGGAGTCCAAGCTGCTCTATGAGTATAAGCATGCGATTGAGTACCTCAATCAGTCGCTGCCCAAGGAAAAGAAGATTATCTATGAGGCATTCGACATGTCCCGGGCAGCGAAGACGCGGGGACAAGATGTTATTGGCACTCTGGAGAACCTTGCCGAGAAGATTTTGCGAAAGACGTCATTCTTTCGAAACGGCGACGACGAGTTCGACTCGCCACAGGTACAAAACGGAGTCGCGCGGACCAATTGTATCGACTGTTTGGACCGCACAAATGCTGCTCAATTTGTCATCGGCAAGAGAGCATTGGGTCGTCAATTGCAGGCCCTCGGAGTCATACAGGGAAACACTGTCGAGTATGATTCGGACTGTGTCGAACTGTTCACACACATGTTCCATGGCCATGGCGACACTATTGCCAGCCAATACGGTGGCTCACATCTTGTCAACACTATGGCTACATATCGAAAGATCAACCAGTGGCAGAGCAGTTCGCGCGATATGGTCGAGAGCTTCAAGCGCTACTATCACAACTCTTTCCTCGACTCGCAGCGCCAAGAGGCCTACAACTTGTTCTTGGGAAACTACATCTATGCACATGGTCAGCCATTGCTATGGGAACTATCAACGGACTACTACCTCCATCACCAGGATCCACGGCAATGGCTCAACCAGACACGACGCGACTACATTCACTGGTACACTCATTCGCATCTTCAGCAGCGCAAACTGCCACCTTCAGTCACGCCCGGCAGACCAACTCAAGAGACAGCCTTTGATTTTATCAGTTATCGGGATGACTATTGGCTGGAGTACTACCGACCGCTGGCTATCTCGTCCTATATCAAGATCTTCGCGTTCCGACTTGCTAAGCCACGGCCGGGACGTGATGGCAGGGATGGGACGCATCCGACCCGCAAGGAGAATCTATCGCCGTTTGTGCCGCGCAAGAAGCAACATGATATTGAAGCGCAAGGAAGAGACGCCAAAAAGCCACACCGAAAGGAAGTCACCATAATCGATCCGTCGAGCGAGACCGAGTTGAGACACGACAGCATCATTGGCCGCCGACGGAGAGAAGTACATCTCAACCATCCTCATTCAGAATTTCCAGCCACACACTCGATCCTCCGAGATCCGCACTTCGAGACTCAGATGCCAACCTACACAGTCTCAGCATACCAGTCCTTGAGCAACTCGACATCGACATCTACTGGGCTGGCGTCAACACTCAAACCAGGTTTCAAACCCGCCGACAAAACTCTCATCAACCAGTGGACGCTGACACAGTTCTACGAAAACAGCACGAACCCCTCCGTCTCCCTTACAGAAGAAGAAGAGTACTCGCGCTACATAGAGCACCCGCTCAACCTACCTCTCGTCGTCAGCAGCGAAATGCCAAGTGCAGATGACCCCAGCGCAATGGAGTACTACGAGTACCTCTCCATGACCGAAGGCGACATCCAACCCCCCAAAGATTTCGACGAAGACGGTATCCAGATCACGCTTTCCGACTTACCCCGTTTCGACACAGACGTAGCATCAATCCGCTCCTTCGCCTCGCACGCCCGGCCCATGACGTCGCAATCCGTCAGCACGCCCTTCTCGCACGCATCATCGTATCCGTACGCTTACCCGCAAACGTACAGTCTCCATCCACATCTATACACCGACTTTTCGCCCGCCATGGACGGGTCATCAAGTACAAAGTTCCAGACGCCGGAGGAGGATATCGAGGAATTTGAAGAGTTCCTTAGGGTCAAGGAGAACCCGCTGGATGTGGAGGAGGACGATGGCGCGAAGAAGAGGTATAAAGCGTACAGGCAGTGGTTGAGGGGCAAGAGCTTTTTCAAGCAGAGTAAGGTGGATCCGGAGTGGCAGAATCAGCTGCCTGTTAGGTGATTGACGAGTTTGTTTCATGGGGTTTCACGGGGATGTTAGACGTCCAAATGGGTATTTGCGTGGGCGTGTTAGTGTTGGTATGCTTTGACATAGTTTTGAATAACAAGGAAATTCTTTGCGGTACAGAGTGACGCTTTCTCTTTTGTATGACACTGCAACACTATATACAGTACTATTTATACATACAGGTACCAATACATCTTTTCATGATGGCAAACCGGCCCAGTGAGTTCAGTTCGAGCGCAGCATGGCAATGAGAGTTGCCGTGATGACGGCGCCTGCTGCAGCGCCCTGGAGAATTGCGGTGGTGTAGTCGATTCTTCGCATTGAGATGACGCGCTCGCTGACGATGTCGTGGGCTACGAATGTGATATTTTGCTGCCAGGACTTGCCACGTGTGTCGTCGTTCGAGGTAGCTTCTTCGACGATGTTGATGCTCTCCTGGGGCGTTGAGCTGACTTCTTCGGGCATGAGAGGCGCTGCTCCAGGGACTGCTGGGTCGAGAGTTGAGTCCACGGCGGTTTCGGGGATTGCGACGGGGACCACGTTGGGCTCCGCGGGTGTCTCTGCTTGGGTCACGGTGGGCGTCGTCGTTTGGACAGGCGCATCCGTATGCTGGGCCCTATCAATCGCCTCCTCGATTGCCACCAGGTCTTGTTTTGCTGAAGCAGGGACAGCTGCAGCGACTGATGCAGGCGCAGCATCCATGGCCACAAGCTGCGCCTCCAACGCATTCTTGATCTCCTTCACCATCCGTTTTCTCCTCCAAGGCTCGAGGATCGCTAAGCTGAGCAGCAGCAAGAAGATATTGACGCCCATCAGCCCGAAAGTAACCCAAGTGCTGTTCCGGCGTATGGTATCGCTCCAGATCTGCTCTTCATGGTATTGCGCGCGCTCCCTCTTCTCCAGCTGCGCCCTCGCATCCTCCAGCGCAGTCTCAGCATTCGCGACAGCCTCCTTGGCCTCGCCCACTGCCTTGTCGTTGATGTGCTCGGAGCGGATGAGGGCCATGTAGCGTTCGAGGTCACTGGAGGACCAGGAGTGTTTGCGCTCGAGCAGTGCGACAACCTCCTTCTGCGACGTAGCTTGGTGGGCGAGGGCGGTATCCAGGGCCTGCTTTGCGGAGTCGATAGCGAGACGGCGGGCTTTGACGAGCTTCTCTGCGCGGTGTTAGATGCATTCTCTGATGATGAATGAGATATAGGTACCTTGCTCGATGATCTCTCTCCTCAGTGCCTCGACGCCTGAATAGTCGGTCCCAGTGTACGTGTTGACTTTCTGCGTGACAACAGCAAGCTTCGGTAGCAGCTCGTCCATGACCTCGGAGAAGCGTTTCGAGAGATGCCATCTCTGCCTCTCCCGGTGCGATGGCAGGTATTCGTCAGGTACACGCGCTATGTTATCCGCGACTTCGCTCTCGGAGGTTGTAGTCGGTTCTTTTCGAGGGGGTTCTTGGACTTTGTCAACCGAAGGCTTTTCCGCTTCCGCCTTTGAGCTTTCTCGAGCCTTCTTCTGATTTGCTTGTTCTTCCAGTATCTTCTTCTGATTTGCTTGGTCTTCCAGTATAGCGTCTAATCGTTTCTGTAGCCGGTCCTGCTCTTCTCGAGATGGTGAGCTCCCGGGCGCTCTTTCCTTGGATTGCTGTGTTGTCTGCGATTCGGATGCGGGCGGCGGCATTGGGATGGCATCTGACGGTTTCCTCTCTTCCGTCCATCTTGTCGAACTCGAGAATGCGCGCCGTAGCCATCCTTCATGCGTATTCGAGCTCAGTTGGACTCCACGATCCCTTCGAGGGGCAGTGGACGCGGCCCGGTACTGACACCTCAGGCATACCGACGATGCGCTACCGACGAAACTCGATCGTGAGGAAGGCGCTATCAACGTCGCATTGGCGATAAGCGAGCGTGAAGCATGCTGAAGCAGTGGCCTCATTCTTGACGATGCACTCACATCAAGGCCGATGACGAATAACGAAAAAGTATAGCCTCGGGGGTCCGCTCGCGTCTAGCTCTGACGTGCCAAGCCACGTGGGGTGCATGACGATTCCCTACTCGACAGCCGGGATCCCGAATAAGGGTTTCCTAGTGCCCCTCCAGCAATTTACGCCTATGTGTTACCATCTACCTACAACAATCACACACTCCCAGTAAGCAAGATGGGCTCAATACAGAACGATGTGGCGGATCTTCCCGCCATGAAGAGCAACCCCAAGGTACACCAACCTTATCCCCGGATACCAAAAGTCACATACTAATACAGCGATAATAGTTCATCTTCTTCACCGACTTCGACGGCACAATCACTCTTCAGGACTCCAACGATTTCATGACAGACAACATCGGCTACGGCAAGGAAAAGCGCCGCGCCGGCAACCTTGCATGCCTCGCCGACGAAATCTCCTTCCGCGACTCCTTCCGCGACATGATGGATAGCGTCACTCGGCCGTACGACCAGTGCATCCAGTACCTCGTCGATAACATCAAGCTCGACCCCTACTTCGCCGAGTTCTTCCAGTGGTCGCTGCAGAACAATGTGCCGGTCGTGGTGCTGAGTTCGGGCATGGAGCCTGTTATCAAGGCGCTGCTGGAGAAGTTGGTCGGGCCTGATGCGAGCAAGATGCAGGTTCTGGGCAATTATGTTGGTGCGCGGGAGGGGAAGAGCATCAATGAGGAGGGGGGCTGGGAGATTCAGTTCAAGCACCCGGACTCGGGCTTCGGACACGACAAATCGGTCGAGCTGCGGAAGTACTCATCGCTCCCCGCGCACGTGCGGCCGACCATGTTCTACGCTGGTGATGGCGTGTCGGATCTCTCGGCGGCGCGGGAGACAGACCTGCTGTTTGCGAAGAAGGGACACGATCTGATCAGCTACTGCGCAAGAGAGGATGTGCCGTTCACCGTCTTTTCAGACTGGTCAAACATCCTGGAGAAGTGCAAGGCGATTGTCGAGGGAAAGACAACGGTAAAGGCCGCAGCGAAGGAAGGGTATGAGGCGTACAAGAGCGGTGCTGCTGGCGTCAACGTCGCGACTGCGAAATAGACAGCGCGATGGCATAGATGATGTTAGACATTTGTAGCGGCTTGCTATCAACGGCATAGAGGTTACTGTAGACACAACGACATACACGATAGACTTGAATCTCACTATTAGAGAATTACATACGCCATGCTCTCACAGCCATGAAACGCGCGTGCGAACAGTACCCCTGTAGTTTTTCCAACATCAGTAGAACGACAAAACGGCCAAGAGGTTAATAAAGGGCACAAGACCTACGCGCGCGTCTCTGTGGTACATAGCAACTATTCGCTTCCTTCTTTTCTACAACATCTTGCCTGCGTACGTAAGGAAGTAAGTAAGTAAGTAAGTAAGTAAGTAAGTAAAGAATAGCAAAAGAAAGCATGCATATACATCTAGAAAGACAGTAGGAGTGCGCAAAGAAGAAGAGAATGGCGAACAGAAATCACGACTCGTCAGCCATAGAAGAAACCTTCAGAAGCAAGCAACACATTATGACACCACCCACCGGTTATGGAAGAGGCTTGATCCCTAGGTTGTCTTTTTGTTTAAACTTGAAGGTTTTATGGGGGAGGTTATCATTTGGGACGAGAGTGAGGTCGGTTTTGGGGGGGGGGGGGGGGCTCATGAGTAATGTCCACTTTAACCAAGAAGGCTCTAAGGATGGGCTGGGAGCTTATGAGCTACTAGGCTTACTGTCTTTGGTTTGTGGCAAAGGCCAGACCAGTAGTAACCAAGTTGTTCGTGAGAAGTTTTGGCCCGCTTGCACCTGACTGACCCCTGAGTTAACCTTGGAACCAACCCCACAATAATTCACACGCGAGTCGCCTCCGCTCCAGCGGGGAGCATGGGATGGTGAGAAGATTCGTTGACGGGCCTAGACTGGTGTGTTCTTTGAATGCATTTAATTAGAGATCACTCTTTGATGCTACAATCAACGCCGGTAATGATACAGATCACAGCGCAATGACCGTTGGACATACTACAAACACTGTCCATAAAACGCATATGCCGGGAATCCCGCTGAGCGCAAAATGCCAGACCTAAACCCAAAACGAAGCCATGCAAATGCCGCAACAACGCCAAAATATGCAATGCAATGCACCGAACGTAGTCGTATCAAAGACTGGAGCCCATCCGCCTGTCCTCCTCACTGTCCCTCCTGGTACTCCTCCTCTTGCCCTTGCCCTTCTTCTTCAAAGGCTCGTTCGGAGGTGTATGCCCTCGACTTCCACCCTGACTTTCTCCTTGCTTTAAGCCCTTCACTTCCTGTAGCATATCCCTGAACCCCTCCTCTAGAGTCGTCATTCTGGCTAGCATGATCCTACTCATACGGTTTGACTCCGAGTCGTTGTCGCTTCCCTTTTGCTGTTGTTGGTGTGCCTTCATTCGAGCAGCCATCTCGAACTGTGTCGTAAAGGATGCAGGTAGTCCGCTTACGTTTCCGAAATTAGGGTTAAGGTTGTTATCCCCGATATCCGAAGCTAGATCCAAGGCGATGGCGTTGAAGGACGGTTTACGGGCCCTGTTTGTGGAGAGTAGGCCAGCCACGTTGGACGGTTGGTGTGCTATTCCACGAGGCGGAATGATCGCACGAGGACGAGACATTCCAACAGGAGGGCCAGGTGCGCGCTTCGGTGTGCGAGTACCAGCTCCACTCGATCCATCCAGCCGACCTGGAGTTGCCGTGCCTGTCGCTGTCCCGCTACGGGTGCCCGTCTTGGGACGCTTCTCAGGAGACATGGGCCTAGATACATCCATCAAATCTTTGATGGGACTGAACAGGATGGTGCCGGTGGAAATATTGCGGCTGTGCCCAGTTTTCGTCAATTTTTTAGTCGGCGACATATTTTGTTTCCCTTGAAAGCTGGACTGGGATGGCGAAGCTACAAGTGCGGGTGTGCGTGCTTGCGTTCTCTGGACTACAGTCATCGGCGTGCGGAAGAACTCGTCGTCAGAAGATTCGTGTACAGTGCCAGGTCTCTTGTTTTCTTTCTCTGCTGTGTCTTTCAGTGGGGTTGTCTGATGGCCAGAACTCGCGTGATCGTCTTCGTCATCCCCATCAGCGTCAGTCTGCTGTGGTACCTCCTCCATAGACATGCCCATGGTCATATCTGGTTCCTCTTCTTCTGCGATGGGTCGTGTGAAAGGGGAGGCGTTGTCGTCTGGATCTGACACCACGGTCCTGGCTGCAGTGAGTGGATGCTTTCGCCTAGGCTGACCCGCAGTTTTTGTACGCCGCAGATATGGCCGATTACGGCCCTCGAGTCGGTCCAAGACCGATCGTGAATCGTCTTGTGGTGGATTGACCTCATCATCATCACCCATCCTCCTCATCCAATCCGACACTACGTTACCCGAATTCCTTCTACCAGTCGGGTATTTTGAAGGTGCCTGGATGCTAGGATCGCGGTATGGTCGCCGGAACACCTCCTCGAGCGCACGATCTTTGTGGAATGTGGTAACGGAAGGCTCTCGGAGGCGAGGGCTAAATAGCTCGATAGGACCTCGAAGGCTGAATGCTGGCAGAGGAGCCTTGGATTCTTCCCGACCTCGTCTCTCAACAAGATCAGTCGGTCCATAGGCGAGATGCGAAAGAACCACGCGTTCATAGAAGAAGATCAAGAATAAGATCGGTATGTGTGTCAATTTGATGACAAGCCGGTTCATGCGGAGAAACTTTTTGAAAGACATGGTATACTTCAGGGGAATCAGTAGCCATCCGATGATGTTTGTCGGAGCAATGTAGGAGAAGAGTGCATCCGACTTGACCATGGAGATGGTGTTAACAGCGAACAAGAATTGATGTTCCTCGTCTGCGTTCTTGACGACCGCCATGAAGGAGTTCGTCAGGACTGTGACTAAGATGGTGACGATGAGGAAGTGACAGATGAAGAGGAACAAAGCAAGTAAGGCCTTGCCCAGGATGTTCATCTCTCCCCAGAGGTCCCAGGCGGCGGGTGTAAATCCCATGACCAGCTGGAAGATGGCGTAGGCAGCATCTGAAGCACCGAGATCTCGCTTGAATGCCAGGCTGAAGGCGACAAAGAAACCACTGCAGCTTATGACGATGAGTACAAGAATGGCAACCAGGTCCATAGCCATCATCTTGAATGCAATGAGAAGCTGCGAAAAGTACCGATAGTGGTCCAGAGCCGAAAACAGTCGAGGGAAGAGTAGCACCGCCGTGGACCCGAGGACGTCGTATGCCATTGCAGCCACTCTGGGCCGGCTGACATCGGGCATGAGGATCCCGTAGAGACGCAGAATGTAGTAGGCCATGAACATCAGAAGAATACCCAAGTCAAAGGCATTCCAGACGCTCATGATGTAGAGGCCAAAGCCTTGCTCGGAGAAACCAACGACCTCGTCGAGCATGTATCCAGCGCTCCAGAACCAGAACAGCACCTCCAGAGCCGTGATGTCGTCCGACTTCTCCACCAGCACAGCCAGAAACAAGGCCAGCATGATGGCGAAGGAGAGCGTAGTGAACAGGTTCCGATAGCGAGGGACACGCAGACGAGACAGCTTGAAGAGGGAGGCGTCGTGGGGATCGTAGAGGGTCACAGTACGTCGCAGGAGCACGGCAGGCGGAGGGAGGGAAGGGACCTGCTTCGCAGGCAAGATGCGACGAGACGGGCCGGGGCCGGGCGAAGTGTCGTCGAGGGGTTTGTGACTGCGGCCGTGGGGCGAGTCAGGCTTCCGATGCAGGTTGTCGGCGGCTGAGTGGAAGACGATGGTGCCCGCCCAGATGGCCTCCAGCTGGCGTACGACCAGAGGATGGGCGAGGAACTTCTTGGCCTGGGCGCGAATCGCGATCTCGAGCGTGGAGATGCGGGCAGAGCGGGGAGCCTGGCGCGACCAGTTCACCCCGCCTGGCGTGTTAGTACCGTGTCTGGGTACTATGAGGCCCTGCAGAGGGTCGAAGTCGTAGGAGAGCGCATCGATCATCTCGCGCGTCGAGAACTCCTTGAGCAAGCGCATCGCCAATAGCTCGCATATCAGCGCCCGTGTCTTGCTCACGCCCGAGTTTCCCGGGTTGTCCTCGGCCTCCTTCTTGAACTGGAGGCAGTTGGCTAGCAGGCAGTAGAGGAGGCCACGCGAGAACTGATCGGAGCGGATCTGCTGTTGGATGGGCTTGACGAGGAACTGCGAGACCTGCGGCGAGCGCAGCTGGTCCCACGAGAGCGTGGTCTCGCAACGCTGGACGAGGATTATGCGGATTGCGTGCGTCGTGTTGTAGATGGGCAGGCGATCTGGGGGAATTGTTAGTACTGGTAACCCTTTGGAGCTTCTGTACCTACCCAGAACTTGCGACGAGAAGACCGGCAGCAAGGGGCCGTCGCGCTGGCGGTCTTCATCCTCGTCCTCGTCCTCACCGTCGTAATGCGCTATAGCCGCTGGGTCGTTGTCGTCCTCCTCCGAGTCCTGTCCATTCTGGCGGCGGCGGTACTTGTTGAGCGCGGCAAGCAGAGGCGTGGTCTCGGACGGCCGCCGTGACTTGGACCCGAAAAATGAGGCGAACATGGAATATGGAATCTATCTCGGGGCCTCCAGAGGAAATACGTTCCTCGTCAGCGTCGGCGTGGGTAGTCGGCGTGGGTAGTCGAGGGCGTGGATGGTGGGAGTCGGGTGCAGGAACAGTGTTTCATCGCGGCTAGGGAGATGAAAAGAGGACTGGTACCATGGATGGTGAAAGCGCTCCTGCCCATTTTCGTTACACACACGCAGTTCACCGCCTCCACCTCTAGACTGTCATGCGGCATGTTGCCGTCGCAGAGATCATGAGGAACGGTAAGTCTCGATCCTTATCGCCTCGTCCTTCCCCAGACGGTATCAACCAATGGGTGTGTAAGCGCAGCACATGCAATGCCGGACATGGTTAAACGCATTTCTGGATTCCCATGTGAGTCCAAAATATAGCGCGATTTAGAAGTCGTCATCGAAGCGATGGACTACAAGTGGGTACGTTTATCGCTCATGCGCCGTGCATTCTGGGGTGCAGAATGCAGATAATGCCTCAGATCCATTTTCACATGCGCGAGAAGCGCCTCCACATTCAAGAAATGACTCGGGTCGATATTAAGGTCCTCATAACAACTCGAAGATTATGGCCTGACACTGACACCATCTGAGCGTCTTCGAGGCATGTACACTATTCGTCTGATATCGGTGCTGCCCCGCGATCTTACATGTCCAACCATCTCTTCTCACCCCCTGCCATCTGGATCCTCGCTTCCAGGAACGAGGTTGTGGCCCGCCCTGCATACAATATCAACCACTGCCGTTTCTATTCGTCTAGCCGCTGTCGGATGCGACAACTCTTGGAAAACTCACGATGTGTGCAAGCACGTCGCAAACACCGCAGATGATGTCGTCTTGCGTCGAGCCGTTCAAAGCTGAACATCGCTCCACCTTGCTAAACGTGTCCCTGCAGTGTGCGATTAGCAGCTTTAGCAACTGCATGCATCCTCGCCTTCACACCGTATCTTGCGCTCCCCTGCGAAGATACCATATGCGTAGTCGCGTACTACAGGACCAGACAAACCGACCACAGACATCAGTTTGGGCAGGTCATATATCTACAAATACACCATCTAGACACTCTCACTAACACCATCAACGTGTGAAGTGACAATATCTTTCACCACCATGTACACCTGGCCAGTGCGTTCGGTGAGAGACCGCCATTCGTCAATGTGGGGCAGACCGATGACCCCGCCATGCCGCTAAACTAAACCTCAAACGTTTTTTTGCTGCAGTGAGGCTTGAAACTTTTTTCTCGCAGACTTCAATTCTCGCTGTACCTTACTATTGCCTGGCAGTCTCGCTTCCACCGGGTTTCTGAGCCCTCGAGCTGTCTATCATACCCTCAATCATGGCACCACAGCCCGACGAGAGCCACAACCTGGCCCTTGAACTCCAAGATGGCTACGTCTGCTTCGGACGCAGCTTCGGTGCTGAGAAGAGTATTGCGGGAGAGTTGGTCTTCCAGACTGGCATGGTCGGATATCCCGAGTCGATAACAGACCCCTCGTACCGAGGCCAAATCCTGGTCATCACATTCCCTCTGGTCGGCAACTATGGCGTGCCCTCACGAGAAGAGATGGACAGCCTACTCGAAGGCATTCCAGCACACTTCGAGTCCAACGAGATCCACATCGCTGGACTCGTAGTTGCCTGCTACGCAGAAGAGGAATACTCACATCACTTGGCCACCTCTTCGCTGGGTGCATGGCTGAAGGAGCAGGGCGTGCCCGCCATCACCGGCGTGGACACGCGAGTGCTGACAAAGCGCATTCGGGAGGAAGGGAGCATGTTGGGACGCCTGCTGCAACGCACTGGGCCATCACCTTCCTCAACCGC
This sequence comes from Clathrospora elynae, assembly GCA_010015635.1. Classification (NCBI taxonomy): domain Eukaryota; kingdom Fungi; phylum Ascomycota; class Dothideomycetes; order Pleosporales; family Diademaceae; genus Clathrospora; species Clathrospora elynae. The sequence goes on from ML976029.1 coordinate 32,988, forward strand.
ACTCACCAACGGCGCCGTAAACACCCAGACCCTCGTCGATGAGGAGGTCGACTGGAGGAGCAGTTTCGCGAAGACCGAATGGCTAGACCCGAACAAGACGAATCTTGTCGCTGAAGGTAAGCTGGATTAGGCACTTGCCTCATTGCATCTGACTGACATCGTATAGTGTCCATCAAGGAACCGAAGCTCTACTCTCCCGACCCCGCGACTGCCCTCAAGCATCCCTCCGGTCGCCCGGTACGCGTAGTAGCCGTCGATGTCGGTCTGAAATACAACCAACTGAGATGCCTTGTGCGGAGAGGAGTCGAAGTCCTGCAAGTTCCGTGGGACTACGATTTCCCACAGCTTGCTGGCAACGAGTACGATGGTCTCTTCATCTCGAACGGTCCCGGCGACCCAGCTATGATGGAATCGACAGTCAAGCACATCAAGACAGCCATGGATGAAGCGCGGACACCCATCTTCGGTATCTGTCTTGGCCACCAGTTGCTCGCGCGAGCTGCGGGCGCCGACACTATCAAGCTGAAGTTCGGTAACCGCGGCGCCAACATTCCTTGCACAAGCTTGCTCACTGGAAAGTGCCACATCACGTCACAAAACCACGGTTACGCGGTGGACTCTAATACACTGCCCCATGGCTGGGAGGAGCTCTTCGTCAACGCCAACGACGGCAGCAACGAGGGCATCCGACACGTGCGGAGGCCATATTTCAGTGTGCAATTCCACCCCGAGCACACTCCGGGCCCCCGCGATACCGAATATCTATTCGATGTCTTCATCAGCACCATCCAGAAGGCTATGGAGTCTGAGAAGGTCATGTCGCAAGCGGTCGAGTTTCCCGGTGGCACGGTCGAAGAGAACAAGAAGCTGGTTCCTCGAGTAGATGTCAAGAAGGTGCTTGTTCTTGGCAGTGGAGGCTTGAGTATTGGACAGGCTGGAGAATTCGATTACTCTGGAAGCCAGGCCATCAAGGCTCTGAAAGAAGAAGGCATATACACCATCTTGATCAACCCCAACATTGCCACCATTCAGACCTCGAAGGGCCTTGCCGACAAGGTGTACTTCCTGCCCGTCAATGCAGACTTCGTACGCAAGGTCATCCAGAAGGAGCGACCCGACGGTATATACGTTACATTCGGTGGCCAAACAGCGCTTCAGGTCGGTATTCAACTCAAGGACGAATTCGAAGGACTTGGCGTGAAGGTCCTTGGTACGCCAATCGACACTATCATCACTACCGAGGACCGAGAGCTCTTTGCACGAAGCATGGAATCCATTGGGGAGAAGTGCGCCAAGTCAGCTTCCGCCAACAACGTAGAAGAGGCCATGCACGCCGTCAAAGACATTGGTTTCCCTGTCATCGTCCGGGCTGCTTACGCTTTAGGTGGGCTGGGAAGTGGTTTCGCCGAAAACGATGCCCAGCTGCTTGACCTTTGCAACAAGGCTTTCGCTGCTAGTCCGCAAGTACTCATCGAGCGGAGTATGAAGGGATGGAAGGAGATTGAGTACGAAGTCGTCCGCGACTCTCGCGACAACTGCATCACCGTCTGTAACATGGAAAACTTCGATCCTCTCGGTATCCATACTGGAGATTCCATCGTTGTCGCGCCGTCGCAAACACTCTCTGACACCGACTACAATATGCTACGGACAACTGCCGTCAACGTCATTCGTCATCTCGGCGTTGTTGGAGAGTGCAATATCCAGTATGCCTTGAACCCGTTCTCGAGAGAGTACTGCATCATCGAGGTGAATGCCCGTCTGTCACGTTCTTCCGCTCTTGCCTCGAAGGCAACTGGCTATCCTCTTGCTTTCGTCGCAGCCAAGCTTGGCCTGAACATCCCGCTCAACGAAATATCAAACTCCGTCACACGCGTTACCTGCGCATGCTTTGAGCCCTCGCTCGATTACGTCGTGGTAAAGATCCCCCGCTGGGATTTAAAGAAGTTCACGCGTGTGTCGACACTTCTCGGTTCATCCATGAAGAGTGTCGGCGAGGTCATGAGTATTGGCCGGACCTTTGAGGAAGCCATCCAGAAGGCCATCCGTGAGATCGATCCCAGTAACCTTGGTTTTAATGAGACCCCGGCTTTGATGGAGATCGACCAGGAACTCCAAACCCCCTCCGACCAGAGGCTATTCGCCATTGCAAATGCGATGAAGTCTGGCTACAGTGTTGACAAGATCTGGGAGATGACTCAGATTGACAAGTGGTTCCTGAGCCGTCTCAAGGGTCTCAGTGACTTTGAGAAGTCAATGTCGAGCTACACTACCGTCAGCATCACCATGCCCCTGATGAAGAGGGCGAAGGAATTAGGCTACTCCGATCGCCAGCTCGCCAAGTTCTGGGCTTCCAACGAGCTCGCTGTGCGTCGCGTACGTGTCGACGCGGGTATCCTCCCAGTTGTCAAGCAAATCGATACCGTTGCGGCGGAGTTCCCAGCGGTGACGAACTATCTGTACCTCACCTACAACGGCACAGAGCACGATATCACCTTCAATGACAAGGGTATCATGGTCCTTGGTTCCGGTGTATACCGCATTGGCTCTTCGGTCGAGTTCGACTGGTGCTCTGTTCGAGCTATCCGCACGTTGCGACAGCAAGGCTTTAAGACAGTCATGCTGAACTACAACCCGGAGACAGTAAGTACCGACTACGATGAAGCGGACCGCCTCTACTTCGAGAACATCAGCTTAGAGACGGTGCTTGACATCTACACATTGGAAAACTCAACCGGTGTCATCATTTCCATGGGTGGCCAAACGCCCAACAACATCGCCCTACCTCTCCACCGCATGAACGTCAAGATCCTCGGCACTTCCCCTGAGATGATCGACACGGCTGAGAACCGATACAAGTTCTCCCGTATGCTGGACCGCATTTCTGTCGACCAACCTGCCTGGAAAGAGCTCACCAGCATCGAGGAAGCCACCGTGTTCTGTGACAGGGTGTCGTACCCAGTGCTTGTCCGCCCATCTTACGTTCTTTCTGGAGCTGCGATGAACACCGTATACTCGAAGCATGATCTGGCCAACTATCTCAACCAGGCAGTGGACGTGTCCAAAGACCACCCTGTCGTGATTACCAAATACATCGAGAATGCCAAGGAGATCGAAATGGACGCTGTTGCCCGCAACGGAACCATGGTCGGTCACTTCATCTCAGAGCATGTGGAGAACGCTGGTGTGCACTCTGGCGACGCTACGCTCATCCTTCCCCCTCAAGATCTGGACCCTGAGACTGTGCGACAGATTGAGGACGCAACGAGAAAAATCGGGCAGGCGCTGAACATCACTGGACCTTACAACATCCAGTTTATCGCCAAGGACAACGAGATCAAGGTCATCGAATGCAATGTCCGTGCATCGCGATCTTTCCCATTCGTCTCTAAGGTCATGGGTGTTGACCTGATCGAGATGGCTACCAAGGCTATGGCAGGTTTGCCTTTCACTGAGTACCCGCCAGTCAACATTCCTGCGGAGTACGTTGGTGTCAAGGTTCCGCAGTTCTCCTTCTCTCGGCTGTCTGGTGCCGATCCCGTCCTTGGTGTGGAGATGGCTTCGACTGGTGAAGTTGCTTGCTTCGGTCGTACCAAGTACGAGGCTTACATCAAGGGTCTCATCGCTACCGGATTCAGGCTGCCGAAGAAGAACATACTCTTGTCTATTGGTTCCTTCAAGGACAAGGTGGAGATGCTGCCTTCCATCGAGCGCCTACACAAGTTGGGCTACAACCTGTTCGCCACTGCCGGAACAGCCGACTACATTCAAGAGCACGGCATACCAGTGAAATTCTTGGAGGTCCTACCTCAGGGTGAACATGATGAACAGAAGCAAGAGTACTCGCTGACGCAGCACTTGTCGAACAATCTCATTGACCTGTACATCAACCTGCCATCAAGCAACCGCTTCCGACGACCGGCCAACTACATGTCCCGGGGGTACCGCACCCGTCGCATGGCCGTCGACTACCAAACTCCGCTGGTAACCAACGTCAAGAATGCGAAGCTGTTGATTGAGGCAATTGCCCGCCACTACGATCTTGAAATCAGCAAGGTTGACTTCCAGGAGTTCGCTGCCGCCCCCGGAGCCCACGATCAGTCCTCCAGCGAGTTGTCTAGGCTGAATGGCTCGTTGTCTCTTCCACAGCTTCTTGCACGGTCGCCGTTCAAGAGGGAGCACATCACCTCTGTCAAGCAATTCTCCCGCGCAGACCTACATCTCTTGTTCACCGTCGCGCAGGAAATGCGTCTTGGTGCTCAACGACAGGGCTGTCTCGACATTCTCAAGGGACGCGTTCTCTGCACCATGTTCTGCGAGCCGTCGACCCGCACGTCTGCCTCTTTTGACGCTGCCATGAAGCGTCTGGGTGGTGAGGTTATCGCTGTCAACGATTCCGTGTCATCTACGCAGAAGGGCGAGTCCATTGCCGATACCATCCGCACTCTAGGTTGCTACGGCGATGCGATCATCCTACGCCACCCGTCTGAGGAGTCCATCGACATCGCCACCAAGTACTCAGACGTTCCTATCATCAACGCTGGAAACGGCAGTCGCGAGCATCCCACCCAGGCACTGCTCGACATCTTCACGATCCGAGAAGAGCTTGGTACCGTCAATGGCCTCAATATCACCTTCGTCGGTGACCTCAAGTACGGCCGCACCGTGCACTCCCTCTGCGAACTCCTCTCCCATTACGATGTCACGGTCAACCTAGTCTCTCCAGACTCGCTCGGCATGCCTTCCGGTGTCAAGGATGCGCTCAAGGGTCGTGGCCAGCTCAACGAGGTCTCCAACAAGCTCACGGCCGATATTGTTGCCGCCTCAGATGTCCTGTACTGTACGCGGGTGCAGAAGGAGCGCTTCCCCGATTTGGCGACTTACGAGGCTGTGAAGGATGCGTTTGTTATCGACAACAAGGTGCTGAAGGGCGCGAAGGCGAACATGATAGTCATGCATCCTTTGCCGAGGAACAATGAGATTCATGAAGAGGTGGACTTTGACCCCAGGGCGGCGTACTTCAGACAGGTGAGTCAAACTATCCAAGTTGTTGAAGCTTATCGCTAATCATGAGACAGATGAGGTATGGCCTGTACATCCGTATGGCGCTGCTTGCTATGGTCATGGCCCCTTGAGCGTCTGCTTAAGACGGCGTGTCATTAGCACAAGCATTCCAGGCTGCGCTACGACTTCACGACTCGTGTTTGGCGTTTTCAGACCTCTTGAGAAAAGTACAAAAAAATGCAACAAAGGCTCTCACCCTCTCTTTAAGGCTTATATCCATATAGACGGAATTACAGACTGTACATAGATAGCCAAAAGCATTTTCAAGGCGTTTTCAGGCCACGTGGTTACCCATGGTGTGTGGCCATGTGTGTGAGTATGATGTAAATATTGCATTTCCAGCATGGGGGGAAGCTATTTCACTTTTTCTTCGGTCGGTTTCGGGCATTAGTATCGGGTGGAGGCTATTTCGGTTCTACTTTCGGGTTTACTTTTGGTCGGTTTTGGCGTTAGCATCGGGTCGCATCTGGGAGGCTAACATGAAGATTACTGGGAATATGGCAAGGGTCTTGCATGGAAACGGTATTGGGAATACGTTCGTGTCAATCAGACTATCTATGGATGGAATAGACGCCAGACGCCTCGCCCTAGTGTACAAATAAACAAGTCTCCGGATTCTGTGCGTGTATCAGCCTTGGCACGATCGATGCTGTGTTTTCGAACTCTTAGTGTACGCTTCGAAACCATAGTCGAGCCGTGTTTTGGAGTATCAGTGCCTAGTGACGCAGGCACCGTCCCCAAGCTACGCTTTGTCAGTTCTATGTCTCAAATCAGACACATCAAAAAGACTCACCAGGCAATCCGCACCCAAACCCAACGAACAGGTAGATCAAGAAGATGACGACTAGCGTCAGAAGCACCATCAGCTTGACATTCTTCCACCACATCCTTCTCTTCAGCGTCCTGGACCTGACCCTGAAATCCCGCGCATTCTCCCCCAGCCTGCCCGTCTTGTCAACCAGCACACTCATGTGCTCGCCCCGCTCCAGCACTCTCTCGATATTCTCCGTCATAATCTCGCGCACACCCTCAATCTCGCGCTGCGCCGTGCGTAGCGCATCCTGCTGGCCTTTTTGCGTGCTCCCCTGCTCCAGCATCAACTTCTTGAGCGCGCCATTGAAGCTCGCACACCCATACGGCGGCAGATCGGCAAAGTCTGTAGTGCCCGCGTCGAACTCGGCGAAGAACTTCTTCTCGAGGTTGGTGAGGAAGCCAAAGGGTATGCGCTGACCGAGTTCGCGGTCGGCGATGACGAGGAAGCTGAGGCCGCCAGCGGTGCGCTGGGGGGCGGGGAAGTCGGAGGCGGACTTGACGAGGCAGTGGATGAAGACTTTAGACTGGTCGATTGTCTTGTGGGCGGACTTATCGTGGGTGAGGGTAGGGAGGACGAGGGAGATGAGCGAGGAAGCGTTGGAGGAGGCCGAAGCCGTGTGCTCGGTTAAGACGGTGGTGTTATGCGCTATGCAGGCACTGTGGTATTGTTAGTCATCATTCACAGAGATAGGAACAAGATTAATGTAGACGTACTAGAGAAGCGGCATGGATGAAGACGAAGACGCCATGTTGAAGGCTGGTGGAGCTCGGCGCTCAGCAAGATGTCTTCTCTGTTGACGGTCCGATGCTGCTTTCGTCGGCGATATCAGTCCTCGGGCGAGAAGCGTATTGTCGCAATAATGAGGATATTCTGCAGTTGTAGCTGATGGTGTTGGCGTCGGTGTGGTGGCAGGAGAACCGCGACCACTAAAGCTAGGGATACTGCCTCGAGCCATCCGCGTCATCGCCAAGCCGATGCAAGTCGAAAGAGCGCTAATGCATCCAACGGGCCGCGCTTGCGAATTGTGACCTCGCGTGTTCTGCGCGTGTCAATTGTTCAAGGGGAATTAGTAATCGTGAAGGTTGTGACTTGCTAGCAGATTACGATTGTGCGGCTAGGTAGCGGTGTTTACTGGTCGCGCGACCAATCGCTTTTCTCAGCTATCGTTTCATTTCGAGTATTGTCACTTTCACCACATGCCGCATTCTTCAACGCGTCACGCTTGCACGCCTACACGAGATACATACACCACCCCGCATTTCTGATTTCCTGAGTCAGCATGGTGCGCGTCAAGAACCGCTACCTGGTGGTGAACTTTCTCTACCCAGAGCCTGCGCCGAAGAGCAAGACGCAGCTGCCAGACCTCATTCAGATCCACTCTCCGTCGCCCGATGCCTTCAGCGCGGGGAAGCTGGTGCGCATGATACGAGATGGGGTCGAGGAGCTGTATGGCGACTACGGCTCGGGTATGATAGCGTCGAGTCTGAAAGGTGCGTCATCCATTCCTCGCACTACAATTTTGTTGCTGACTCCTCCTATAGTAAATTACTGTTCTCCCTCCACTAGCACAGCCATCATCCGCTGTCCGCGAGACCACTACGAGATGGTGTGGGCGGCCCTCACCTACATCACACGTCTCCCCAAGCCCCTCGATATACCAGTCGTCATGAGGGTAGTAAGGGTAAGCGGCACAATCAAGAAGGCGGAAGAAGAGGTTATACGGCGGTCACAGCAGATCATTAAAAGGGCGAGGGCGTGGGAGGGGACCGGGGGGCTGCCCATGCTACAGAGTGTAGAGAAGGCAGTGGATAAGGAGCGGAGGAATGAGATCGAGGTGCTTGCTACAGTCGATGACGGGAGTGAGAGCGAGGGTATGAGTGAGTAGGAAGTTGATGTCTTTCCAGCGAGCTTGCCTTGCAAGATTACTGTGGCGTCTTCTGTCTGGGTCATGCAGTCTGTCGTATTGCGACGCACTTTTGGCGAGCATTTCAGCCACGCTTGAAGCTCGTTGCGGCCTACATCTCACCCTGATTTAGCTTCAGGTAAGCTAAGAACGCACTGAAGCCCTCCTGGATACTGTATGTATCGAGCTGACGTACTAGCTTTTCGGAGCGAAACTCCTACACTAGTGCATGACGCTGTGGTGTTTAAGAATATTTCCTTCTCAGCGTTATCGCGGGAATGAACATCGCTTTGCGGTATTCCCACAACGTTCCATATGCCATAATGCTCTGGATTTGGAACACCCGCTCTCCGCCACATGAGTCGGCTTTTTCTCGTTTTAGACTCATGTGGGAAAAGCAAGTGTTGATGTAAAAAAAGAAGGAAGGGAGGGGATAAGAAAGAGAAGGGGTGTATATGCCCGTTGTACGCCTACACATTCGTTGCACAGTCCATAGGATGATTCTTAACAACGTTTAGGAGAGTTCGAAGGCGATACAAGAGCGTACGAGTTCTTTGAGGCGAAAATTAAGCGTCTAACCACATCTTACGAACAACCTGTCTTTTAGTTTCTTTCCGGCGCATCGTCATGGTCGCTCTCGCGATCGCTTCCTGGTCTTCCACATCCGAACTAGGTGGATGCAGTTTCAAGTTTAAAAAAAAGTGAGAGGAGGACAAGAGCCCGTGTATATACCCTTTCAACGAATTGCGCAGGCGCATCACGTGTAGTAAAACACTAAAGGTACGGTATAAAGCATACTCGGACCATCTCCTCGCAAAGCTAACACGCCGTTAGCGATAACGTCTTTTTCGCAGCAGGACAAGTGTCACATTGCTATTGCCGTAAGTTTTTGACGCATAGTGCATACTCGGATCTGTTTCGATCGGTGCTCCATAGTAAGTTTGTAACATGGGTCACTCGTTGCATCTTGTGTGGTGCGCATGAGGAGAGACTAGCAAGTGATGTAGTCTATCAGTCTATCAGATGATACCAATAACAGCATAGAAATCTCACATAAGTATTATGTGCTCTTTCAGTTAGCTTGACCATCCTGTGGTTCCATCTCTCACGTTTTGGTGTTGGTGAGGGTATACATCTCCATCACAGTACAACCTCATCAACCTGCTTTCCACCACCCTTCCTAACATTATGAAGACGAAAGCACGCGCCTTTTCGGCACGTCGGACTTCAAAACTTTCGCCCCTTTATTATAACTTTTGGAGCGCGCGCGGTCACTCCCGATTAGCCACCAGACGCCAAGATGGCGCCTACACGGCTGAATGATCTTGCCGAAGAGCTACTCGACAATGTCGTTTATGCATCTTGCTGCAGACCAGCACAACCTTAATATCTCAAGCTTGCGGGGCTTGCTGAGCGTCTCGCTAGTATCGCGCCAGTTTCATCGCATCGCAGAACCGCATCTCTACGAGTCCGTACCTGTTACTTTGAACAAGGCTGAGGCCTTTATGGTAACGCGGTTTGGGTGATCCAGTGGTGTTTGGGTATGTGGGTTGATGGGGGATGAAGAGGTTTGGGGATTACAGGGAGCCCCTCTCACATGAGCCATTGGGTGCGGTATGCAGTAGCTCGCAGCAACATACGATGTTGAGCTTTGGTTTTTTGGTTCGCGAAAAAAGGCTCCCGGGACATAACTTGTTGGTAACGTGCTTTTGGAATACCATCTCAGGCCGAGCTTGATTTGTTTAATACCAGTTGGCGCCGGACGCAGGGCTTTGGAGATGACGATGTCTTCAACTGGAGCTGGACTCAGACATGACAGTGAGTTCTAGTTCTTTTTTGGAGACTTAATCACCACCAGGGACATGTAGAGATTGCCGGGCGCTTTTAAAGTTCTCGCTCGACCCACACATGTATCGTAGGCCCATATCTCTTGGTGCAAAGAAAAGGCGTTGTGTTGAAGCAAAAGGAGAGACGCTGCGGAAGGAGAAATTTCAAACATTCATTACCAAGCATAAGCCACTTCAGGGTACAACCAACGGTGTTGCTGCTGTAACTGATAATCATCATCACTAATAAATAAACCATCTCACAAAACTCATTCGCTAAATCGCAGCACCTCAACCACCCCAGCCCATCAGTCATTATAATTCAAAACCCCACTCCCATCTTTAAGCGCCTTCGGCACCGCATATCTCTCACTCAACTCCTCCTCCTGACTCTTACTCTCCCTATCCAAATACGGGCGTTCAGCGCGGACAGCGACTCGTACTGCGTGTCGGCGGTGTGGAGCGAAGCCGTAGGTTGCTGAGTGGTCCTGCGTTGTGTTAGCACTCCATCACACCAGTAAGACAAGGAAGCAGGAAGCAGGGAGAGGGGAAATGTAATGCTTACAGTGCATCGATTATCCCAAAACGCCACATCGCCCGCCCGCCATTGGAAGCGCGCATGTACCTCGGGAGAGGTGGCAACAATCTCGGTGAGCAGCGAGATGATGTGATTGGACTCGGTTTTGGGGACGCCGACAATTTTGGTGACGAAGCCGGGGTTGAAGAAGACACTCTTCCAGCCCGTGACAGGGTTCGTCCTGATCACCGGATGTTCAGTCGTAACGGGCTTACGGCGGACGGTGCGGCCCAATTCCCGGCTCCCTTGAGCCTGTAGTTCTGCGGAGTGCAGCGCAGTGAGGGATTCGAGGTACTTTTGCATGTAGGGTGAGAGCATGTCGTAGGCTGCGTATTGGGAGGACCAAAGGGTGTCGCCACCGCCGCCGCGGGGTGGGCCGGTGAGGACTTTTAGGGAGGTGTAGGAGGGGGGTTGCTTCTCGTATGTGACCTTGCTTGAGTTAGGATACCTCATCTCCTAAAAAGGGAGCTAGGGCGTGAGACTTACATCAGAGTGCCAAAGGAAGGTAGGTGTAAACAACGCCCTCATATCTGGGCTTTCCTCTCCATTAAATATGACATGCACATCTTCCAGACCTTCCCGCGTCGGCACACTAGTCGTAGCATGCTTATGCAATTCACCGAAGTATTTTCCCAGCTCTCGTTGTTCGTCGATGCCGAAGTTCTTCTGATCCCGGAAGAACACAACACCACGCGTGGCGATTAACCTCGCTAGATCGTTCTTTTGGGCGTCGGTAAGATTGGCTAGGTCGACACCGTGGACCTCCGTACCGATCTTGGGATTGTAGTCGAAGACGCCTGATGCATCGGCGAGGAGGTTCTTGAAATTCGGGTCGCCTAGTTGACCTTTGTCGATGTAGGGGATCTCGGTGTAGGCGGGCCATGTGATGTCCGGGTAATGTGGTCGGAGGTCTTCGTACTCGTATGTGTCGTCATACTTCTGGACGGTGGTTCGGCCGGGGATATAGTTGTGAGCGTTGCTGGGCTTCGAGGCTTGCTTGAGCGTGGGTGTAGAGTTTGATGTGGAGATGGGCTGGTATTGGGGTTCGACAAGTCCTGGCGCCATGGTGGCTGCAGTGTGTGGAGGCAATCCAATGGGATGATGGTACTGTGCAACAGTATCTTGGTAGGTGGGTTATCCTTCGCGGCGGGACTTGTCAATTGTGTACAAGCTGTACAGGCGTGAGGAATAGAGGTGGTAGTAGTGGTCGACTAGATGATTCAAGGTCGTGCTAGAATGGTTGCAGACGAAGGTCAATTGCGTGTTATACTCAGTATATCAAAAGATGCTTGAAGAAGAAAGAAGTGAGAATAAAGGCTTAAATACCCAAAAGAGTCACCCCAGTAGCGGTCCATGTCACTATGAGAAGATGCTTACCCCACTGGGGAAATTGCGCCATCGCACACAATCTGATAAATCCCTTGAGAACCGGCTAGCTTCTAGACAGTGTTACAGCTGCAAGGTCCAATTTGGGACTGCAGCCACAACCACTCTGGAGCTGTGAGATCCGCTCCGATCCCAGTGAAACGAGCACGTCAGGGCCCATGTTGCGTGATTATGGTGTACCTGACATGGAGATCATATCGACATTAGAACGTCAAGGCGCTGTGATCGGGCGTCGCCAGAACTCAATGCAAATTTATATGTCCCGTAATGTGATGTATGGTAGCGTTCAAAGATTCCGTTCTAGTGTCCTCCTTCTTATCTTGTCTCGGGTGCCGTCTGCAGATTCATGCAGTGAGTCCGGAAGTGGCGCTCAGGAGTGTTGCTCGTTAGTGCTGAGGTCGGTGTAAAACATGCGCTAGCCCGAAAACGGTAGCGTGAGATGGCATCATATTGCACCATATTGCGTTCTGAACATAACACCACCGTACATGGACCATCTCTTCTCCCATATATAGATCAAGAAAACTATACGGAAACAATGTTCTTTGCTCTTGTCCTCCGTTTGACATTGGAAACTAGGAAACAGTTGCTGCTGGTTTCGTCATCTCCGCTCGTACTGAACAGTGTGCCATAGTTCGAGGGTTGTTTCCAAAACGCATGGTGCGCTGCATTCGTTCTCGGAATTCCCGAGTGACTCTTGCACATCGATACATTAGCCGAACTGCGACAGCTTGGATATGTACATGAACTCATGTCGTATTTCGCGCGAGTCGAGCCTAGCTTTCGCATCCGATATCGCAACAGCCATCAATCCTGTAGCCTGTAGCATTCTTGTTCGATGAACTGTTCCTCGCTATAACACTGTAACGCCAACACCATACTCTTCGCATATAAACGATAAAGCTGAAGTTCACATATACACCTGTTCAAATCTTGTGGTATCTCGGTTGATTTCGGGGATCGCTCGACGTATCTTCGCCGAAAGGATTTTTTTTCTCAATCCACTGACTTCGGGGCGATGAAGGGTATGGGCACGCCGTTCAGGTTCATCCACTGTATCGAAGCTCGGCGCGATTCGCCTCCAGCTGCCCCCTTAGTCTGCACGGCACCATTGTCTGAGGCCTCTGAGGCCTCTGATGTAGTCTTCTGCTTCTTCATTATGCCCGACTTTTCGAGCTTTGGAGACCAGTATGGATGTACGCCTTTGTGGATGCGCCAAAGTTCGTAGTTGCCCAAGATGAGTACGGCGGTGGAGGTGATGGGAATCTTCGCGATGTTGTGTAGGAGGCGTGAGGGACTCATTTTTAATTTAGAGTATGCTGAGGATGCGGACCAGCGCGATCGGAGTGCTTCGGGTGCGTGGCTCGAGTGAGAGTCGATATGGTGTTGCGGAGTCTGGTGAGAGGTGAGTGGCTGCAGCGCGGGGATCCACGAATTCTTAGCGCGGAATCGCCGCCCGCGGGCATCGACTTTCTCCATCACGTGTCGCGTCTCTGCCTGTGACGACCAGAGCAGCCAGCCCGACGGCAGTCATGGACGACCTCGCGAACCTCGAGTTCCTCTCGCTCGTCTCGAAAGTCACGTCCGAAATCCAGAACCACGTAGGCGTATCCGACAAGACACTCGCCGAGTTCGTCATCGACCAGCACGCGAAATGCAAAGGCGTCGCCGACTTCAAGGGCCAGCTCGAGGCCATGGGCGCTGAGTTCCCGCAGAGCTTGGTGGAGAGCATCGACCGCCTAGTGCTGACGCTGCATCCGAAGTACAAGAACAAGAGCGCAAACGGAAAGCCGGTAGGCGCAGGCAGAGAGCATGACGGAGAGGCTACGGATCGCAAGACGCGTGTCTTCAAGGGGCTGGCCATCCCCGACAAAGAGGTGGAGTACGAGTCAGCGGACGACGAGCCAAACGACGCACCACCAGCCGATGCGCTGGACGATACATTCGCCATGCTGGAGGGTCTGGCAGGGAAGGGGCCGGGCAAGCCCAAGGAACGGTCGCGCAAACGGAGCATGAGCCCATATGACAGCGGCGACGAGACAAGCAGGAGCAAGCGGCACAGGCGCAAGGATCCGTCTTTGTCAGCATCGCAGAACGACGAGCTGGTCTTCCAGGACGAGTTCGGGCGCACACGAACGGTCAAGCCGCACAACAAGCAACAAAGCCGGAAGAAGTACCGCGACGAAGAGCGCGACGAGTTCCGCCGACCGCCCACTCCCGAGCTCGACGACGAGCCAGTGCTATACAAGGTCTACGACGGCAAGGTCACAGGCGTCAAGGACTTTGGTTGCTTTGTCAACCTGCAGGGGGTCAAGGGCAAGGTGGATGGACTCGTACACGTCACACAGATGATGGACGGCCGAGTTAATCATCCCTCTGATCTCGTGTCGAGGTGGCAGGAAGTCAAGGTCAAGGTCATCAAGACGGAGGGTGGCAGGATATCACTTTCTATGAAAGAGGTCGACCAGCGGACCGGTCGCGACCTTGATCCTGGGAAGCGTGTAGCAACATTTGGAACCGGCGCAAACTCGCAAGGTCTCGGCGGAGTACCTGGACTCGACAGCACGGTGCCTGTCGTCGAAGACGGCTTCAACGGTCGCAAGAACGGCATGCGGAAGCGCATGACTTCGCCAGAACGATGGGAGATCAAGCAACTCATTGCATCTGGTGTGATACCCAAGTCAGAGTTCCCCGATATCGATGAGGACTACAACGCCCACATCAACGGCGAAGGCGGCTTCGAAGAAGAGGAGGATGTCGACATCGAAGTCCGCGAAGAAGAGCCGCCTTTCTTAGCTGGTCAGACCAAGCAATCACTCGAGCTCTCACCGATCCGAGTCGTCAAAGCACCCGATGGCTCGCTCAACCGAGCTGCAATGGCTGGAGATACTCTAGCCAAGGAACGGCGTGATCTCCGGCAGCAGGAGGCGCAGGAGAAGGCTGCCAAGGAGGCTGCGAATGTCGACTTGAGCAGCCAGTGGAACGACCCTATGGCTCAACAGCGGCAATTCGCCAGTGATATCCGCAACACTCGGTCCAACCAACCTACCGGTAGCGAAGCACTACCGGAGTGGAAGAAGATCTCAACCCATAGCAAAGAGACGTCCTTTGGTAAACGTACTGACATGAGCATGAAAGACCAACGAGAGTCTTTGCCTGTCTACAAGTTCAGAGTACCACTCCTCAAGGCCATCGACGAGCACCAGATATTGATCGTTGTCGGTGACACTGGATCTGGAAAGACCACGCAGATGACGCAGTATTTGGCCGAAGCCGGATACGCCAATGAGCTGGTCATCGGCTGTACCCAACCTAGACGTGTGGCCGCTATGAGCGTCGCTAAGCGTGTCGCAGAGGAAGTCGGCTGTAAACTTGGCAATGAAGTCGGCTACACGATTCGATTCGAGGACTTGACAACGCCCGACACAAAGATCAAGTACATGACAGATGGCATCTTGCAGCGTGAGATTCTCCTGGATCCCATGTTGAACAAGTACAGCTGCATCATGCTCGACGAAGCCCATGAACGCACCATCGCTACGGATGTCCTGTTCGGATTACTCAAAAAGACACTCAAAAGACGCCCGGATATGAAACTCATCGTCACCAGTGCTACCCTGGACGCCGACAAGTTCTCAGAGTACTTCTACAAGTGCCCTATTTTTTCGATTCCAGGTCGAACTTTTCCCGTTGAGGTCATGTACAGTCGAGAACCAGAGTCTGATTATCTTGACGCGGCGCTGGTGACGGTCATGCAGATTCACTTGACGGAGCCAGCAGGGGATATCCTACTGTTTTTGACGGGTAAGGAGGAGATTGACTCGTCCTGTGAAATCATATCGGAGCGCATGAAAGCCCTAGGGCCTAATGTGCCTGAGCTCATGATCTTGCCCATTTACGGAGCGTTGCCATCTGAGGTCGCATCTCGTATCTTCGAACCTGCGCCTAACGGAACCCGCAAGGTTGTTATCGCTACCAACATCGCCGAGACCAGTTTGACCATTGATGGTATCTACTACGTTGTAGACCCAGGTTTCGTCAAGCAGAGTTCGTATGACGGAAAGCTAGGCATGGACCGTCTCCAAATTACGCCCATCTCGCAGGCCCAAGCTCGCCAAAGGAGTGGCCGCGCTGGCCGAACAGGCCCAGGAAAGTGTTTCCGCCTGTATACCGAAGCCGCGTTCCAGAACGAGATGCTGCCGACCACGATCCCCGAGATCCAGCGCCAGAACCTCTCAAACACGATCCTGATGCTCAAAGCCATGGGCATCAACGACCTCCTCCACTTTGACTTCATGGACCCACCGCCCACAAACACAATGTTGACAGCCCTCGAAGAACTCTACCAACTCGGTGCCCTCGACGACGAAGGCCTCTTAACGCGTCTCGGGCGCCAAATGGCCGATTTCCCCATGGACCCCTCGCTCTCTAAATCCCTGATCAAGTCGGTTGAGCTGCAGTGTTCCGACGAAATCCTCACCATCGTCGCCATGATCAGCGCCACCCAAAACGTCTTCCACCGCCCGCGCGACAAGCAGCAACAGGCCGACCAGAAGAAACAGAAGTTCAACGATCCGTCTGGTGACCACATTACGCTGCTTAATGTATACAATGGCTGGAAACTGGGTGGTTTCAGCACGCCGTGGTGTCATGAAAACTTCGTTATGCCGAAGAATATGCAGCGCGTGAAGGATGTACGGAATCAATTGCTGCAGATCATGGCTCGCCACAAACATACAGTGACCTCTTGCGGCCGAAACACAATCAAAGTGCGACAGGCGCTGTGTAGTGGGTTTTTCAGGCATTCGGCGAGGAAAGATCCGGCGGAGGGGTACAAGACGCTCGTTGAGGGGACGCCGGTGTACCTCCACCCTTCCTCCTCGCTCTTCGGCAAACCGGCAGAACATGTGGTGTACCACTCGTTGGTCGAGACGACGAAGGAGTATATGCATGTTTGCTCAGCTATCGAGCCTAAGTGGCTTGTCGAAGCGGCGCCGACATTCTTCAAGGTCGCGCCTACGGATCGGTTGTCTAAGAGGAAGAAGGCTGAGCGCATTCAGCCGCTGCATAACAAGTTTGCGGGCGAAGACGATTGGAGACTGTCTGCTCAGAAGAGGGCTGGCAGGGGTGGTGGTGGAACGTGGGGTTAGTTGGGATTTTGGCGGCGGCACATTTGGGATAAGGAAAGCTGTGGTGAAGGTGTGATGAAGGTATTTGTGCAATATCTGCTCTGATACTAGAATGAATTGTTATTTTGAGATTGAAATGAGATGAGGTGATGAGTCAGGTATTCGCTGTGTGTGCTCGGTATAAAATCT
>ML976029.1:51695-153672 GCA_010015635.1 Clathrospora elynae
ACCTTGGTAATCTTTTTGGGGCGTGGGAAGATTAGGGTCAGCGTGAATATGGACAGTAAGCTGAAGTAAGTTATTGCGAATATTAAGTAGGCCTGAAGGTAGGCAGTAGTCTCCGTTGAGTGTCGTGAAGTTTGCGATGTGAGGTCAGATGGCACGGGCCCTACTTAATTCCCAATCGGGACAGCGCGACCGCGTTTTCGTGTTTACAGCCCCGCAAAACTCACGTCTGCAGGTACACAACCACCCCACATGACGAAGACGATACACCATGTCTTCACTACTAGATCTCGCTCTCAATTCGGACGCTGCTCCTACTCCGTCGAGCGATGCCGGCAATGCCAGGCGGTCGCAAATTCGATCCTCGTCTGCTCGACCCCGCGGACCCCCTTCTGAAAGCGCGGGCGGACACAGCGATGTCGAGGGAGACCCCGACGATGATATTGTAGGAGCGCGCGTACCAGGACGGCGGACGAATGCACCAAGAACAGACATCCCAAAGGTGGTCGATGTCACCGGAGAGACGCTGTCACTGCGCTTCCAGGAGTTCCTGGAGAAGTGAGCCTCACGATGCGCGACACGGCGAACGGTGCTAATAGAGAGACAGCTACACCGAAGACCCCTCGGCATCCGCGCTGCCGACGTCGAGCGCTGTCCCCACAACCGACAAGTACTACATTGCGCAGATCCGCGGCATGCGGCTCTACGGCCTGTCCACCCTCTACGTCGACTACACACACCTCCTCAGACACGAAGATGGCGTGCTCGCAGCCGCCATTGCGAGTGAATACTACCGTTTCCTGCCGTACATGGTTCGAGCGCTCCACAACCTCATTGCAAAGTACGAGTCCAAGTACTTCCGCCAGCACAAGCAGCCGGCGTCGACAGCTTCCGCAGCGGCTACGTCCAATGCCGGCAATGCTACGAGCCAGAACGACAGCCTGAACGAGAAGACATCGAACCAACAGACCGACAAGCTCTTCACCCTCGCCTTCTACAACTTGCCTCTCGTGTCGCGCATTCGCCAGCTACGCACCTCATCGATCGGCAGCTTGTTGTCCATCTCGGGTACCGCAACCCGCACCTCTGAAGTTCGACCGGAGCTCTCAATGGCGACCTTTGTATGCGAGATCTGCAACACTGTGGTACCAAACATCGAGCAGACGTTCAAGTACACCGAGCCCACGCAATGTCCAAACATTACGTGCATGAACAGGGAGGGTTGGCGACTCGACATTCGGCAGTCTACGTTCGTCGATTGGCAGAAGGTGCGCATCCAGGAGAACAGCTCAGAGATCCCTACCGGCAGCATGCCTCGAACAATGGACGTCATCCTGCGAGGGGAGATGGTGGACCGCGCAAAGGCCGGAGAAAAGTGCATCTTTACGGGTACTGTCATTGTCATTCCAGACGTGAGTCAGTTCCGCGTTCCCGGTGTTCGGCCACAGGCAATGAGAGACACATCAAACGCAGCGCGCGGCAATGATGCTGGCGGCACCGGTGTGAGTGGTCTCAAAGCCCTCGGTGCACGCGACTTGACCTACCGAATGTCCTTCCTTGCATGCATGGTCTCACCAGATCACTCGACCCCAGGACAAACCTCGAACCACCACTTGACTGGCCAGGCCAGCAACATTCTCGCATCTCTTGGCCAGGGTCAGATCGAATCGAATGCAACAAGTGGCGAGGAAGCACAAGAGGAGTACCTCGGTACCTTGACTTCGGCCGAGATCCAGGATCTCAAAGACATGGTACACAAGCCGAACATCTTCATGCGACTCGTCGACTCAATCGCACCCATGGTATACGGTCACCAAGTCATCAAGAAGGGCCTTCTGCTCCAGCTCATGGGTGGTGTATCCAAACAGACCCCTGAGGGCATGGCCCTGCGTGGCGACATCAACATCTGCATCGTCGGCGACCCCTCGACGTCCAAGTCACAGTTCCTGAAGTACATCTGTAGCTTCCTTCCTCGCGCCGTCTACACCTCTGGTAAGGCTTCTTCGGCTGCAGGTCTTACAGCCGCAGTCGTGAAGGATGAGGAGACTGGAGAATTCACAATTGAAGCCGGAGCCCTCATGCTTGCAGACAATGGTATCTGTGCCATTGACGAGTTCGACAAGATGGACATTGGCGATCAGGTCGCTATTCACGAAGCCATGGAACAGCAGACTATCTCCATCGCAAAGGCTGGTATCCAAGCCACGCTCAACGCTCGAACTTCGATCCTCGCGGCAGCCAACCCGGTCGGGGGTCGTTATAATCGCAAGACAACTCTGCGCGCCAACGTCAACATGTCAGCCCCCATCATGTCGCGTTTCGATCTGTTCTTCGTGGTCTTGGACGAATGCGACGAGGTTGTTGACCGCCATCTCGCTGAGCATATTGTGGCTATCCATCAGTTCCGTGACGAGGCCGTAGATCCCGAGTTCAACACCGAACAGCTTCAACGCTACATCCGCTTCGCGAGGACTTTCCGACCAGAGTTCACTGACGAAGCGCGGGAGACCTTAGTTGAAAGGTACAAGGAGTTGCGAGCGGACGATGCTCAAGGCGGTATCGGGCGTAACAGCTACCGTATTACCGTCCGACAGCTCGAGAGTATGATTCGTCTCTCGGAAGCCATCGCGAAAGCAAACTGCGTCAGCGACATCACACCAGAGTTCGTCAAAGAAGCGTACAACCTCCTCCGCCAATCCATCATCTCCGTCGAGAAAGACGACGTCGAGGTCGAAGATGACGATGACGAAGCGCTCATCGCTGCCGCCGCAGCTGCAGAACAACAAGATGGCGATGCACCAATGGACGACGACCAGCAAGAAGCTTCGCGAGACCGAACAGCTACCCCCGCCGTCGCTCCCCGCGAAAAGACAAAGATCACGCACGACAAGTACGTTGCGATGCGCAACATGTTTGTCAAGCGCGTCAACGAAGACCAAGAAGAGACTCAAGATGGTGTCGAAGAAGAGGAGCTCTTGATCTGGTACCTTGAGCAGAAGGAGAACGAGATGGAGACGCAGGAGGATCTAGAGAAGGAGAGAGCGCTTGCGAAGAAGGTGCTGAAGAAGGTCGTCAAGGTATGTGCGAACGTTTTGACGTGTGTTTGTGAGGGGATGTGTGCTAACGAAAATCACAGGAACAATATCTGATGTTAATCCGGGGTGACGGTCTTGCGGATGAGCAAGGGCATGCTGAGAGTAACGAGAAGGCTGTCTATGTGCTGCATCCAAACTGCCCGATTGAGGACATCGTTTAGTTTTTGGACGAGTGAGGGGATGGCCACGAGTATGAACGTGAGATGATGAGTGATGGTACATGAAAACTAGGACGGCGAGCGAACACACGTACATCGATGCGCTACGCTGCCTTTTTGAGTGTTCACATACAAGCACGTCCGGGAGATCTAGAGTTGCAGTATGTAGAGTTTTGCATAATGGTATACCCACTTCTCCCTCTTCCTCCCCTCCACATACATCAATGCTCTCGATCGAGAATTTCAAATCCACACCCCTCCGTGCCCACAAATCCTCCCACCAAACCCGTGTGGACAAGGTTTTAGCCTTCTTCCAATCCACACACACCAGGCATGGAGGTATTGGGCTCTCCTTTATTTTACGATCAGCAGAATGTTGGTGTATAAGTGTGCGGGAGTAGAAGGATTGGGGGGGGGGGGAGCGCTTTTCATATGGGGATCAACCACCGACAGCAAAGACCACATGGGCAACATGGCCTCTGCCTTTCAACCCTCTTTTTTTTTGTTCCCTTTCGCACAGACACATAATTTCTTTCGGTTTGTGTGTTTTGAAATGACCACTCCCCCTCAACACGAAGGGATCTATTAGACGGCTAGTATCCACTTTGTAGCAGTCTTTCCCTCACAGCGACGCCAAACATGGAATGCCTGCCTATTGGTGGGTTTTTTTTAGGAATTAAAGCTTTGCGGGATCCTGCGGAAGTAGAAGTGTGCGAGTGGGAGAACGGAGGGAGGAGAAAGGCTGTTTAGATAGCTAGCGATGGACAGCGGACAGGCCATGCAAACATACCCAGCTAACATCTAGCTTTTAGTTTACCTCTTATTTTCACACTAAGCACATGAAACTTGACCGTGAATACTTTTAGCAGATTCTTTCTCCGGACTTGAAACTTATGAAAAGTAGTTATGTAGTGTTATTGTTGTGAAGTCTTCCCTTCCTCTCTTTCTCACACGCCAGGCATGTAATAAACGCCACTTCTTTTATTATATTATAGCGCTTTAGCGAAATGTGGATAGAGGAGTTTGGAATATAAATACTTTCTTCCTCTCTCTCTCTCTCTCTCCTAGCACGTGCCGTGCCAACATGCCCTTTGTGGAAAATGGGTTGTAGAGAGAGGGTGAAGGGAGAAAAGAGGAGCGCGAGAGCATAATTTATAGAGTCGCTGACAGCGGAATACATGTGAACCCGGCGAGCTCGTATTTCCTGATGTCCGCACATGAAATCAAGTTAATGACTTTTCAAACGTCATTTCTTCTTCACATACAGCGAATAGGATTGGCGGTTTTTGGAGTGGACACGAAGTCTACCGTACCGAAGCGGACTTTTTAGAGTTTGTGGTGTAGAGATAACAAGTGAAGGGGGGAGATGGAACATGAGAGCGGGGGGTTTATACTCTCTAGTAAGACGATATGGTCTGCATCTGAACTGCTCTTTCAATAGCGCCGCATATGGGACGATTGCTGTGGTATTTTGAAACCGGAGTTTTCCAGTGTGCTAACTGCAAGAGAGGGAAAGACGGTGTAGAGAAACATTTACATAACCCACGGCGGAGACATAGGATGGTAGCGGTGTAAGTTCCCGCAAAAGCATATGGATCGGTCCGGGTCAGTTGGTGGTTTTTCGGACACATCAGTTTAGATAAGAAAGGTTTTCAGCACGTCTTCTCCAACCAAGCACATGCGAACCCCACTCTGCGATTTTCAGATAAACTCTCCACCCTTCTCTCCACACATGGTGGGTATCCCGTATTTTTTGATTTTTTTTAAATGCAGATAGATCGATAACGAGGAAGAAGGTAAGAAAATAGCAAAGCTGATGATTCACATATGCTCCGAGGCGTTAATGGGCTGGAGTCCTAGTATTTTGGCCAACCCTCTTTAAAGATTGTGTTATGTATTACACCCCCGCGGCTATGTTCGTAAAGCTATATACCCGTTCATTACTTCTTTCTCGTAGTACCCAAGTCTCACCTCGCCTTAAGCCATCGCTCAAGCCTTCTTATTCTTCAGTGCGTCCAGGAACTCCTTTGGTGGTTGCTGCTCATAGCCTTCGGGGTTGTTCTCGGTCCATTTCCACAGATCCGCACATGCGTCCTCTAGGGTGAACTCGGTCTTCCAGTCCAGCTCCTTGTTCGCGAGCGTCGGGTTCGCTGTCAGGTCCAGAACGTCGCCGTGTCTCCTCGGTGCGACCTCATATGGCAGATCGCGTCCGACAACGGTGCTGAAGGCCTTGATCATCTCGTACACGGTCGAGCCCTTGCCGGTACCCAGGTTCCACGCCTTGACACCAGGCTGCTGCTCGCGCAGGTAGTTGAGCGCCTGGAGATGGCCGCGCGCAAGATCGAGGACGTGGATGTAGTCGCGGATCGCAGTGCCGTCTTTGCTCTTGTAGTCGTCGCCGAACACAAGAAGCTTTTCCCGCTTGCCAATCGCAACCTGCGCCAGCAAAGGCAGCAGATTGTATGGCACACCCAGCGGGTTCTCGCCCATGATACCGCTGGGATGCGCGCCAGCAGGGTTGAAGTACCTCAACAGCGCAGCGTTCCACTTCTTGATGTCCTTCTCGTCCTTGCCCGCCTTCTTCGCGTTGCTGCGCTCCGCCTCAATGGTGTCTGTGATGGCGCCCTCGACGGTGGACTTGGTGCGGCCGTATACGTTTGTCGGGCCGATAGGGCAGTGCTCGGGGATCGGGATCATGTTGGGAACGCGCGTTGCGTCGCCGTAGACGGTGGCTGAGGACGAGAAGACGATGTTGGTCACGTTATGTTTTACCATCGAGGAGAGGAGCGCGATGGAGCCGCCGACGTTGACGCGGTAGTAAGTGAGGGGGATTTCGCCAGATTCGCCAACGGCCTGGGCGTGTGTTAGTAGGTGCTCATTCCAGCCTCACTCGCTGGATGTGCATACCTTCAGGGCCGCGAAGTGGATGACATTGTCGATGTCGGGGTTCTCTTTGAACACCTTGTCGATCTGGGCCTCGTCGGTGATGTCGCACTGGTAGAAGGAGGGCCGCTTGCCGCAGATGAGCTCGATGCGGTTCACGACCTCGGGCGACGAGTTGTAGAGGTTGTCGACAATGACGACCTTGTAGTCGGCCTCGAGTAGGGCTAGAGCTGTGAAGGAGCCAATGTAGCCCGTGCCACTAAGCCACTGTCAGTACCAATAGCCTGCCATGTTGTGTGACGATGACTAGGAGCTCGAGCTGGATGGTGGGGGTGGAGGGGCAGCTTACCCGGTGACGAGAACGGAGCCTACAACCATAGTGAAGGTGTGCTGTGTCGGGGTTTAAAAGATTCAGATGGAGAAGGTATGGTCCTTATGTAGTGCGTTGTTTGTGCTTAATTGCGAGGTTGCAGCGATATAAAAAGTAGGCAACACGAAGCTGTTGGGGCTGTCCCACTAACACCATACGGGACCGATGTAGCGGATACGTCTCCGAATGCGGCACGGAAAATTGCGATCACCTGTTGTGACGCGAGACCTCCAGGGCCTCACTGTTGCCTGACAGCGTGATCGAGCTGATGTAGTAAGTCCAAGTCTGAGAGGCAGGCTCGGCTTACACGACATTCATCCGCCGGTACCAACTTGTCAAGGGGAAGCCCGTTTTCTTCCAGTACACTGGCCTTCTGCATCACAACAGCAATTTAAAAACGGCTATATGATATCGACCACACCTGATAAGGCAATCGTCTGGATTCGAGATCCAGTCAAGTTTCGCTGTGTAACATGCCACCCGTAGGTGACGCAGGTACGCGAGAAGGCGAAACCAAGCGTGTGATCTCAGGGTCTTGTACTCCGCTTCGACCTGGGTCCGGCATCCTTCATGCATCAACCATGTCCTTGGACAGCGGGGCACTAGCTCGCAGTCTTCTCGACAGTGATCCAGTCCAGTTCCTTTCACCATACTATTTCTGCAATTGTCTTCTTTATCCTCTTTCACTAACGCACTGCCATGTCACACACCGCCGGATCAAGCTCGTGCCTGTTGCGCTCTCGCTTAGGTTGCCGGTTGCGGAACCCTTGCGCCTCAAAGCGCGACCTCGAACTTTCAACAACCGCATTGTCACCATCAATACACGTTGCGCTGGATCCCACGAACATGAGCGCGAGCTGTCCATTACATAAATACGAGCGCCAGATTATTCCCCCAAAAGCCTGGTAGCAGAGTGCCGCCAACCTCGACGCGTGAAACTTCCGTCCACGTGTGTTTACAGGACCCGCTGCAAGAACCCGACGTCAACAACATCGCCATTTGGACTATCAAAGCGCCACAGTTGGACCTTGAGGACGCGCCGAGGGCTACGAAGTTTAACGAAGCTAAGAGCTGGAACTCAGGTCGAGGTGTAAGTTCGCGCAAATCTCTTAATCCCTGTCACTTTGTGGTGAAAGCATCGCATCTTCAATCTGTGCTCGAACCGGTGTACACATCTCATCTTGCTCTTTACCTTCACCGCACAAAAAACTCCTAGCCTCATGCTGCTGTCGCTGTTTCAGCCTCGCTTTTGCTTTCTATCTTCTTTGCTATTGTCGCGCGTACATCTGTTCGATCACTGTTCTACTGCTATTGTCGCCCGCCCTACAATCAGTTGGCGCAACCCTTTCCATCTCCATTACAAGAACCTTAGATGGCCGTCTGATCGTTCTTCCGCCGAACACCAACTTACTTTCCCTTTAGTTGAACCAGCATCCGACCTCATCCTTGCAACACTGCCTATACAGCAACCTACCTGACCTGACGAGACATCATGTCTCAACTTGGAAACATGGGCGCTCCCACACCCCGTCGCTCCGGACGCCTCAGCACGAAGGCAAGCTCTGTCGCTGGCGAATCTGTAGTCACCACCGTCACCGTCGGCGGTACGAGGCAGCGCCATGCAGGGGCCCTCACCAAAGTCCAACCTCGAAAATCCAATGCTTACGGCGCGAGTGGTCGTTTTGGAAACCCTGAGACGATCTCGTATACCGCGACTGGCTTCGCGCAGGCTTTCCAGCATCAGCGTGGAGACGCTTCTAACCGCGACAATGACGAGGAAGAGGTGGAAGTGGAAGCAAAAGGTGGAGAGCAAGAGCAGGAAGAGGAATCAAAAAGTGGGGACGACATCGACGAGCTCGGCGCACAACCAGAATCATTTTTCATGAAGCAAGCCCGCCACTCAGGTCAACTGTCACCCGGAACTGCTCGCAAAAACGTTCCACGTCCACGAGTGACTCCCAGTCTGTCTCTCGATCTGAACGATGAGTTCACAGCTAGCGAGGACGACCTCGCAACTTCCATCGCCTCGAAGTCTTTCGGACCTTCTCATGAGGCTGGCATGCTATCAGGGCCTCCATTTGCAGTTCAGGGCCAGGCCAACGGCACACCCTCCCAAAGGCCCGCGGCACGCCGTTCAGTCCCAACCCGCGCGATGAATGGAGCGCGAATACCGTCACAAGCCCCCCCTCAGGCGCAGAATGCTGCCCAGGCTCCGATCCGAGTTGAGGTCAAACCAGCGCAGCCAGCCCGTCGCACCATCCCAGCGAACAAGAGCGCAATCGAGCAGTCGGTCGACGATTTGATTGCAGAAGAGGCTGCAAGGCTGCAACGAGAAGGTCCGCCCCAGCCCCAAGCCCAGCCTCGACCTCAGCCTGAGCGACGTCGTCCCCACCCGCGCGATCCACAGGAGGTTGATAACTGGCTCGGCGACGTTGAAGAACCTGAGCAAGACGAGGCGGAGTGGCATTTGAAGGAGATCGCCACGCGGGCATTCTGGGCATTGGCAGGTCTTATGCTCCTGGGCTGGTTTCTATCCTCCATGCTGTCCTCCCAGCTCCCTGGGTCTGCTGTGAGGGTGCCTGGCATAGCCACGGCCATCGGTTCTCGCGTCGTCTATACGTATGAGAGGGTCACCGAATTCATTCGCCCTCCTGGTGGACCTACGGAGGCCGATCGGATAGCAGCCTACAAGGGAAACGGCGAGGACGATCTCATGTGGGGCCGGATGTCCAACATCGAGGACAAGTACAACAAGCGCCTTGAGGACATGCGCAAGACAATCCAGGAGCTCACACAGCAACTGCCCAATAACATGATAGTCCGTCGTCACGAGGACGGTTCTACCGAGATCACCGACGACTTCTGGCGCGCCTTGACCAGCAAGGCACGCTCGAACATTGATGACCCCGAATGGTTTCGCTATCTTGAAGACAACAAGGCCAAGCTCCGCGACCTCTTCGACACTTCCACTGCCCAGGAACGCACCCACACCGAGACTTGGGCCCAGGTAGTCACCCGCGAGGAGTTTGTTTCTCACATCGAGCGACAGTACCAGAACATCACTACCCGCGTCGACGAGAAGATCCGAGCCTCGATTCTAGCCCAGGAGACTCAGCTCAGGACCATGGTCCGAGAAGAAGCCCGCAAGGCTATGCTGGACAACATCCGCCTCAGCGCCCTCGCGCAAGCCAACCTAGTCGCAAACTACGAACTCCACCTCACCCGACCAAACTACTTCTCCCACGGCCTCGGCGCCATGGTCGACGCCGACTATTCCTCGGCCACCCTCAACGAGCACGACAGTGCCTTTAGATGGGTCGCACAGCGTCTCGCCCTCGTCGCCCGGCGCAACCCCCCCAAAGCAGCACTCTCCAAGTGGGAAGAAGCTGGCGACTGCTGGTGCTCGGCACCCAGCCCCCAGTCTACCAAAGGACAGGCCCAGCTCGCCGTTACTCTCGGTCGCCCCATGACCCCCAAACAAGTCACCATCGAGCACATACCCATGGCCATGGCCCCCTCGCGCAACATTGCAAACGCGCCCCGCGACATGGAGCTCTGGGTTCTGACCGACGCGCACATCAACCCGTACTACTCGCACCGCCAAGTCGCTTGCCAGCCCAACGGGCCCCCGGGCTGGAAGTGTCTGGGCACCTTCAAGTACAATATCCATGCGAGCAACCATTTGCAGACATTTGACCTGGCGGGCGAGCCAGCGGCGCCCGTCACCAAGGCGATGCTGCGGGTGACTTCGAATTGGGGCGCGGATTATACGTGTCTTTACCAGGTACGACTGCATGGGACGGATGCGCTGCCGGATTATGAATACCCTGTTGGACTGATGGATTAGCGATTATGTTGGATGATATGAGATGAATTAGATGATGGGCGTTTTTTTGTTGGGATACCCTCGGGTTGTTTTCATGTTTGGTATCGAGTTGTATACCCTTAGTTAGTGCATATCTGGGATAGGCTCAGAGCAGCGAAATTATTTATTTAGCATACTTTTTGAGGTTGCGTGAAGTGATACAGTGATGTGTGATGTGACTGTTTTTGTATTTTGAGTGGGATGAAGATAGCCCGGCTGGTCTATGGGAGTGGTATGGGTATGGGAGATGTAAGGGAGTGGTACGTTAGATGCCGTCAAGTATGACAGACATACACAAAGACTCGCACTTCTACCACACAAGCACCCCTTGTAGCCGCATCTTGAGGAACCTCAACGCCACTTTGCAGTTTGCTGTATACCCTCACGCCCACGTCTATCGCACAACCCCACCCTTGAGCGTCGGAATACTGCACAAGCCCGCAGCCGTCCTCAGTTTCGCAACACCCGTCTTCTTATCCGCACCCTCCCCACTCAACTGTGGCACGACACCAACATCGAACCCAACCTCCAGACCCTCCGTCGTGGTAAAGCCCGGCTGAATCATCTCCCAGACCTTCTTCTTCGGGTTCAGCACCGCCTCTGGCTCGCCCTCCCAGCCCTCAAAGTACACGCGATCTCCTGCCTTGGACTCCTTGGGCGGATCCACCAGCTCGACAGGGCCCTTGTGACTGTCTTCTCCCTCGGCGACGCGTGGTGACGCGGCGAGGACCATGGCGCACGACTTGACGCCGCGCATGGTTACGGGCTTGAGATTGCAGACGGCGACGATTTTGCGGTTCTGCATATCGGCGAGGGGAATGAGGCCGTTGAGACCCGAGCAGACAGTGCGCACGACCTGGCCTTCGTACTCAGAGGTGTTGTCTGTGCCCGGTGCGTCGCCGCACGCGATGGTGGAGACGAAGAGGGAGTCGGCGTTGGGGTGGGTCTCGGCTTTGAGGATGTGGCCGACGCGGAGGTCGATGAGGGCGGGAGAGAGGGGCTTCTCGACTGGCGCGCTGTGATTTTGTTAGTTGTTGTTGTGCAGGCAGAGGTATGAGGTGGCTCACGCTTTCTGAGGCTTGGGCTGCTTCTCCTTCTTTTCCTTCTTCTTCTTCTCGGTCGGCGCACCCTCAGGCGGACCGCCACTTGAGCCTGCGCTGGTAGAGTTGCCGACGACGGCCGATGCGACAGCCGATCCCGCTGCCTCGGCCTTCCCCTTTGCCTTCTCTGCCTTGTTCTTGCCTCCTTGGCCCTGGTCCCCAGCGAGAGTGGTCGAAGTAGCGCCTGATGCAGCAGCACTTGCGGCAGCAGCCTCCTTCTCCTTCTTCTTACGCTCCTTCTCGGCCTTTGCGTCTACTGGCTTGATCTTGCAGACGACGTTGTCCTGGTCGATGTGGACCTTGTCGTCGAGCTTCAGACCGAAGACGGGCGAGTTCTGGACGAAGTCGACATGTCGGACGATGTGGTGATATCCCTGCGCTCCAGTCCGCTCCTCTGCGCTCCACTTGGCGACAACGGGTGCGAGCTTCTGGTAGAGGGCGATGTCGGCGACCGAGGGCTTCGCGCCGAGGAGGGTGGTGCGGCTCGAGAGGTGCGTGTTGAGCGATGACAGGCGCTCCGAGGACTTGGCAGCGTCCTCAGCGGGCGAGGCCATGTGGGAGGCGGTGATGAGCCACTGGCTGAGCTCAGCTTTCTCGGCGTCTGTGTACGTGACTCCGGGATAAAGAGCCTGCGAGGCCTTGACAGCGTCCGTCTGGTCGGCGGCGTTGTTAGGCGCATGCGTCCCGAGGTACGTGACCAAGCTGTTGTCGAGTGAGGCGGCCATGCTTGGTATGAATGTTCGCTGGAAAAAGTTGATAGCAAGTGGCTGTAGTGGGGTAAAGAAATTGGTCGTGAAGCTAGGCGCGGCGGTCGCTATGAGCCTGCGTGGATTGTGTGATGTCCAAGATGCCACGAGCTGGACGGATCTTCTGTGTGCGAATTGGGACCGTCTGGTGTGTAGAATGCGAAGAAAGGGCGCAGCTAAGGGCGTGTTGCGAAGATGCATGATGCACGTGAGTCAGTCAATCCAGCCCTGGAGGTCCACCGTCACCGCGGGGCACAGAAGCTTCCACGCCCGCACAGGCCATCGCGCATCGTCTCAAGTCGCGTCTACATATTGTGGGCATCTTGTCGAATTATCCGAAGATGGGCTGAGATTCCCTGCGTGTGTTCGCGGTTTGCTACCATGGCGCCTGTTGGTCTGTTGCCTACTTTACCCCACGTCTATACGTTACCCAAGCCAGACACTTCCTCTCCGCAACACCATCACTCAACATGGCCTCGGACGCGTCTCCAGATGTGCCTGCGGGCAGGAAGCGCTTCGTTCCGCTAGGTAGGCCGTCTATGTCTGCACTGTGTGCATCTCTGGCTGACTAATACGCCGTCAGAGAACAACCCGGAGGTCATGTCCTCGCTCGTCCATAACCTGGGCCTTTCCACTGAGGTCGTCTTCCATGACGTCTTCAGCATCGACGACCCCGATTTGCTTGGCTTCGTCCCGCGCCCGGCCCACGCCCTGATCCTCGTCTTCCCCGTCAACAAGACCTACGAGACATTCCGCGTGCAGGAAGACAAAAATAAGGCCGAGTACGAGGGCCATGGTCCGGACGAGGAGGTCGTCTGGTACAAGCAGACCATCGGCAATGCCTGTGGCCTGATCGGCCTGCTTCACGCTGTCTCTAACGGCACCGCACGCGCCCATATCCGTGGGTCGCTCCTCAACCCGGAATAGCCACTTCAGCAAACTAACAAAGATACCAGAGCCTGACTCGAACCTCGCCAAGCTGCTGAGCGACGCGATACCCCTTAAACCGGTCGAACGCGCCGACCTTCTCTACGAGTCCCAGGCGCTCGAGACGGCTCACCAGGATGCCGCATCGGGCGGTGATAGCGCTGCCCCTGCTGCTAATGACGACGTCGATTTGCACTACGTGTGTTTCGTCAAGTCAGACAAGAACCATCTCTGGGAGCTGGACGGCCGTCGCAAGGGGCCTCTTGACCGTGGCGAACTCTCCCCAGATGACGACGTCCTCAGCGAGAAGGCTCTTGACCTTGGTGTGCGCAGCTTTCTCAAGCGCGAAACCGAGGCCGGAGGAGGCGACTTGCGCTTCAGCCTAATCGCACTCGCCGAGTCACTGGACTAGAAAAGATTCCACACCTGACGGGCTACAGTGCAGCGGATCCCTCTAGACTCCATCAAGTCATGATTTCACCACCTCAGCCGTGTCATGTAAAACGACAGTTCCGGAGCGAGAAGGTCGGTTGAAGATCTGGGAAGTGAATTTGCCGTGTTATGTTGTCTTAGTAAGGCATGTCGCCATGCGACGACTCAGACTGGTCTTACCCCCTTCTAGTTTTGTTCAAATATAACTATCAACACAATCTGTCTGATGATCCCCTCTTACCCCCCTCTTCGTGCTTGTGCTTTTTAATTTCCTCGCCAGCTAATTCCACGTCGCAAAAGATACCCGGGACGAGAAGCTTACTTGATCAAAATCTTCTATTGCATTGCTTCTCATTATTTTCATCCTTCTTCATGTCTCATCTATCCCTCTCGACACACTCAACGGTTCAGAGTACACATCGGATGAAGTGAGCGATGTACAGCAGACTCTCAAAGTCCGCTTAGCGGCGCTGGTATGCCCGACCCTCAGCATGACGGCTTCACTAGTCGC
This sequence comes from Clathrospora elynae, assembly GCA_010015635.1. Lineage (NCBI taxonomy): Eukaryota > Fungi > Ascomycota > Dothideomycetes > Pleosporales > Diademaceae > Clathrospora > Clathrospora elynae. The sequence continues at coordinate 65,780 of ML976029.1, forward strand.
TTTCTACTCGTTTTTTCGTATAAAGAAGCGATTCAGGCATCGGTTAGCCTATCAATTCTATGCTGTCTACCCACTATTTGGAAGGATGTAGACTCATCATGCTGCTAATCTTCGGCGACCTAATGTGAGCATCGTGGTTCTTCGTTGCCGCAGTGGTTATGATCGTTCGAGGCACAGTCCGAACCAAATCTTCCTTTTTTCAATCCAGCGGCTTCTTGATACAGTCTGGGACCGAGACCGGTGGTGAGTGCAAAGCAACCCATACCCTGCACTTTCTTACACATAACCAGACTACGCTGTTCTCGTTATAGCCATCCACAGCGCCCTGTAAGTTTTCCATCCTTCAACACAAGCCACCTCTGACGGCCTGTATCCCTACCGGCGTTACGTGTATGCCGGAGCATTAGTGATTCCGGATATCATGGCCGGCCTCACATTCATCAAAGACTCGTTTGCAGCGCTGGAGACAGAAACAGGGCTAGGTACTGAGCAGAATGGGCGAGAGGCGGAAGTTGAGGTCCCGCAGATGACTGAGCAGAGAGACTGGGCTATGCAGCCGAGGAGAGCGTCGTCGATTGCCCATGACATTGTTTCGCTGCCGCGGAGAGGGTCGAGTGTAAGTTTTGTTTGCGTCGGACCTGGACCTGGACCTGGACGTGCTTCGCCAACTCGCCTGGCATTGATTAGGCCTATTGCGAGCATGATGCAGTCCCTCCCAACAAGCACTACGCATCACCCTCTCAAGCGCAGCGAAAGCATCCGGTCCGACCTCTTCGCTATACCGAGCTGGCGTACTATCTGAACCTTGGATTGCTCCAACGACATCGACATGAAGATTGAGAACGAGAATTTCTAGAGCCTGCCCCGTAGTCAACATCCACATCCCTCCACACCCCCGCCCCGGGCACCACCCATCTCCTCCCCCAACTAGAATGCCAACGCGCACGCATCCACCGCCAACTCCGCCCCATATTCATCTACCCGCTCGTTTATACACTCATGTGGCTCATCCCTTTTATCCAGCACTGCACTATGTGTCAGGATAAATACGTACAGCACCCCATCTGGTGCCTGCGTCTCGGCTCCACGATTTGGATGGCGAGTATGGGGTTTGTGGGTTTTGCGATTTTCTCGCTGAGGGAGAGGCCGTGGAGATATATTGGGAGAGGGGAGGGGAGGAATGAGAGGGAGTTTAATGGGGAGTTTTGAGGGGGAGCGGCCTAGATTGAGGTTGGGCTTGGAGATGGAAGAACGGGTCAGGGCCGTGAGGGAGAGGGTGGGGAGTAAGACGGCGGGACATGGTTGATTGGGGGATGGTGAGGGGCGGATAACTGACGAGGAGGTGGTGGTGGAGAGGGAGAGTAGTGTGTCGGATTATGGTCGAGATGATACCTCGAGTGGGTATGAGTATGAGGGGAGTGTTGAGGAGATTATTTAGGAGGGCAAGAGGGCGGGGCTGTGGAGGTGTGAAGCTTGGCGTTTGAAGCTACTGTTCTGGGTGATGTGCTTTACCTGGTTCGCTTGTATGTACTGTAGCTGCGTAATAGTACTGCATAAGCATGTCCAATTCTCTTTCTTCCCTCCTTGTCATCATCAGAACTCATCAACCTTGACTTCCCGTCCTTCTTTCAGCGGCAAGAACACCTTCTCCCATAGCTCGCTTCTTTCGCCAAGATGGTACGTTAGGCTGGCGTCTTGCATACCTGGCGATGACGAGGAGGAGTCGGCCATAGTTTCGAGCTGCGAGATGATGTTCTCGAGTCCAAGAGCTTTGCCCGTAGCTTGCGTACTGCCTGCTTCAAGCGAGACGTGTACGATATGGATGTGAAAATGGTAGTATGTCGGTTGATCTGTCCTTCCGTCAGAGGCATGGAACGAATCACAGGCGATAAGTTCTAGGAAGAACAACTCACAATGCACATAAAGCTTCAACTCATCCCTCTCAATCTCCGGATACAACTTCACAGTCGCCTCCACCATCTTCTCGCGCATATGCCTAACCCACTCCACCATGCCCTTTTCCAGATCCCGCACACTCCATATATCCCTCCGTTCCACCAGCCCGAGCAAGTGCAAAGTCCCCATCGTCTTACGATCCCAGTTCAGATCCGGAAGGAGCAGAAACCCCTCGTTGCCGGGCTCGCGGTACATGACGTCTTCCTGCTCTGTGCGGCCCTCGATAATGTTGACCACCCAGTTCAGGGCCCCCTTTTCGCGCTGCGCTTGCATGTAGGGTTGTACATATTTTGCGTAGATTTCAGGTGTCTCTGTCACGACTCTGAGGCGTTGGGCTGTGTACTTTTTGATGTGTTTCTCGGTGCAGGGGTAGATGAGGTTGAGTTTGAAGTCTGGTGGCTGTTCATCACCATCTGGAGCGGTAAAGTTTGGATTCGAGTTTGCGAGGAACCAGGCGTAGATGTCGTTTGCGCCTAGGTTCTTGATGTTGCGGAGCGATGTTGAAAATGTATCGAGGACGGCGGGGGAGGTGTCGAACGCGGCGCGCTCGGCGAGGAGGAGAGCGGGCTTAGAGTCGATGGTACCGAGGAGGGAGATGCGGCGGCCGGCTTGGTCCGAGTTGAGGAGGCGGGTTAGTGCGAATTTGGGGATGAGGGATTCGACGTGGGCGGCTATGTCGGGGGGTGTTGTTGAGACCATGGCTGGCTGTGAAGCTTAAAAGGCCTTCTACTTATATTTGGAGATGTATGAAGTCTTCGGTTAGTATTAAGACATACTGGTATTGGACGGGGAGCAAGTTTCTACGAGACAGTACTTACTAGACAGAGACACAGATAACGTTCAGTACAAGCATCAGGAGCTTCTCGCTCGTTTGGGTCAAGCGTGGGGTGATTTGTGAATCACATGTTTCCGCGTTTCGTGTCCCCTAGGCAACCAGGGAAGGCACGACCAATCTGCGCTAAGCCATCAATCTCCCCTGCGGATGAGGTCACCACACTCGCAACGACCACCACCTTTCCGCGCAACTACTACGACCCTGGACATCCAATAATTATCTCCGACATTTTCACTGAGTATTACCCACCATGCCGCCGAAACGCGGCGCCTCGGGTCCCGCGACCAAGTCGCAGCAGTCGACCCTCGCTTTCCACGGATCGTCAAACAAGGTCACGAAATCGGGCATCAAATCCCTAGTCCCGAAGAAGAGCCTGTTTGCCGATACGAAGGCGAAAGACGTCAAGCCTGAGATCGTCGATATATTCTCCGACACCGAACCCACGGCGGCCGAAGCAGCCATCACCGAGCAAACCGAGCACGAAATCAAGGCGCAACAGGTGGAGAGCACACCCGAGGAAGACAAGGCGCAGTGCATAAGCGATGCGGCGATCAAGCGGTACTGGGCTGCAAAGGAGAAGCAGAGGCTGGCACCGAGGGCTCATCAGCAGAGCCTGAGCCTGCACGAGAAGGTCCTCAGGGAGTTTGACATGAGCGGACACTACGGTGTAAGTTCCTCCCAGCTAGAAATTATTGCCTCTGTGATGTTGTGTGTTGCGACATGCGCTGACGCGATCTGTGCTGTATAGCCCTGCGTCGGTATCTCTCGATTGAAGCGCTGGAAGCGTGCGCACCGGCTCCATCTTGACCCTCCAATCGAAGTGCTTGCGGTCTTGTTGAAGGAGCAAGATGCGGACGATAAGGACAAGCTGGCCGTTCAACGATCAATCGTGGACGATTTGCTCAACTCGAAAGCCGAGGTTGACGCATAAGGGGCGATGGCTAGAGACACTTTACACATGAGGCATGAGCTTCGCACGATCGGCCCACTTCTCGTTCCATGTGGGCTGGACCGCGACTTTGGGTATCGGAGTTTTGGCAGGAATTAGGACAAGGGAGCACGCGAGCACCAGACAAGCTTTCAAGCGCTAAATCAAACAGCTACAGACAGACTTAGCGTTATCCCCTCATCCGCGTGTACGTCAGCGTGCATGGCTTACGACCCGAAGCATGGGCATGATGAGTTGCAGAGCTCGCAAAGTTCCAGCTAACGAAGACATTTCGCACAACGACTGGAACCTTGAAGTGCGGGGTCGCACAAGGCCAGCCGAGTCGCCTCCAGATTGCTCGTCCGCAGCATCGGATGCTCCAGACTTGAAGGCTCCAAGGTCAGAAAGACACGGGCCGATCGACAATCGCTCGATGAAGCTCTGGGCTTGGGATTTGGCGTCGTGGTGCGAGGCAGTTAGAATGCTGGGCTGCAGCAAAGTGGGGCATGATGCTGAATCCGCGCACACCAAAGTGACAGCCCGATTCCACGCAGCCGGCGGTGCCTAGCGGGCTTGGAGGTGGGCATTTCAAGTGGAGGTGGGTATCTCGAGGGGAGGTGGGCATCTCGAGTGGAGGTGGAGAGCTCATAGGCCTCCTCATGCGTGCGCTCGCCTCTCCGGATGCATTCTGGGCTCCGGACCTTTAGACCCTTATCGCTACGCCGTGAGGCGACAGGAAACCCAGCGGCTGCCCTCGCGCAGCAACGACTATTTATGATCTGGGGGCTGCTGCGTTGTTCGCTCGAACTAACAGCATGACTGTATCGAGGCAAGCGTGCAGGTGGCTTGCAGGAAGCGGACCGGGCTGGGTGAATTAAAACAGCGTGCTGGGACTCGTGAGATAGCGGGGGGAGCCACTAGAGACGCGCATGGCATTCTGTACTACAACCAACATCAACGCCCCTTGCCCCTCCATGCCTCTTTCCTTCTCTCCAATCCCACATCTCATCGATTCGCTTCACTCTTCACTTCACCATCACTCTTGACACGATGCTTGTTGCCACGCTTTAGCCCCGCACTCGCACAGGCTCTCAACAGCTCTTTCCTTCTTTGATACCACTGGTCCAACTTCAACAAGGTAGGTCACCATCTCAATATAAATGTATTAGGTCTTGTGTACTAATCAATTGCCCAACAGGCCACCGCTCGCTATCGCTCCACCCTGCTGGAGATACGCATCCCCACCCCGCACCTTGGTGGCTCCTTGAACCCTTCGCTGCCCATTGGACCCGCTTGATTAGGAAAGGGCGGCCACCACTTATCCAGCCTATCGCTATTGTGGAGTACCTGTCCGGGTAACTGCCTCGCCTTCCACATAAGGCCTATGTTCCCACGTTGCGTGCTTTCAAGCCACTCTGATCACCAAACTTCGAAACCGTCAACATGGCTGCTGCTGTAGCTAGGTTCGCGCCTATGCAAGATCGTTCATCAACATCTCCACCGCACCTGTTACTCAACACATCGTCGCGTGGCACGCCTGCTGCTATCCCTAACAAGCACATTCCGATATGCTCGCCTGGTGGACTGCCCGCAACCCCCCCAGCGTCCCCTCCGCGACAGGATAGTCTCATTGAGACATCCTCGATCACATATCCGCCCGATACCTACTGCTCACAGTACTCGGATGACCCACCAGTGTACACAATCACTGCGGATCGAATGGCAGAGGCCTTGGAGCACATTGCGACTCAACCTCTTCCAAACCCTGAGCAGGTTTTCCCATGGATGCATGGTCTTCACGCCGAGAACCAGATCCAGCTCGCCTTCTTTTCGTCCCGTCGCAAGAGTGTTCGCAAAATTCCCGCGTGTATCCGCAGTATTACTATCGTGAAAACTGGCGGAAATCTATCCGCTTCAAAATTGAAAGGTGCAGTTGCGCCAGAAGAGCTGCTCGACAATACCCCTAAGGAGCCACCCCACTTCATTGAGTGCGACCCAAAGGATGGCTTCTCTGTACGCAATTTCCAGATCCAGGCATGCAAATTAGCTATGGTGTCGGATATTATTGTCTATGGCGACCGCAAGACAAACCCGGAGGAGACGGTTGCTCTGGCTCAGAAGATCTCCAAAGCTCAGAGGCAGTATGAGAAAAGGAGTGGATTCTCGCCTTGTTTGTTTAATACCTTCATGCTTTCAGGTAATAAAATTACTCCGCACGGCTCATCTCGGAAGCTAACAGATACAGATTCGTTCGAAAGCGTGCAAGAGAGATACCCAAAGTTGATTGCGATAGATTCGGCTGGAAAAATGACGGGACAAATTGTTGACTTCTGTGAGTATCTCCATGCGAGATCGGGAGATCGTTTGACTGACCCGCAACAGTCTACTGGGAACGATACGAGATGTGTGCGATGTCCAAAGCATCAGAGATCAGCAACAACGTCTTCCTGGGACCAACACCTGACCCAGGTCTACACTCGGAATGCCTTGGCGAGGAAGTCTACGACATGCTAATTGAAACGACCGACCTTGCACATGTGCCGGAATCGCGCTCGTTGCGGGCTCTCCGTATGGGCATGGAGAGGATTCATCGCAAGACTACCCTGCACATGGAGTTTCCATCATCAGGATGTATCATGTCTCCCACGTGGTCTCACGGAGAGATTGACGGCCTTATGGAGATGTGCAAGTGGATTTTTGAATTAGCGAATCCCCAGGAGGCCAGGCGATCGAAACGTAGACGGGAAGTTGAAGACGAGGCTATAGAGCTCGACGACATTTCGACACCGCGCAAGTTCCTCATTCACTGTACAGATGGCTATACGGAGACGAGCCTTCTTGCGCTTGCATACTTTATGTATGCCGAAGGTCTGCCAGTGCACGATGCTTGGATTCAAATGCATCGTGACAAGGGTCGCAACTTCTTTGCATATCCCTCTGATGTCGCGCTTTTGACGGCTATCCAGCCTCGCATTCTTCAGGAATCACCACGGTTCAAGCAAAGCATCTTCAACATCCCAGAGCCTCGGTGGCTCTCGAAGATTGACGGCAGCTTACCTAGTCGGATTTTACCATACATGTACCTCGGAAACCTTGGACACGCCAACAACCCAGAACTTCTTCGCGCACTTGGTATAACCCGTATCTTGAGCGTTGGAGAATTGCTCTCTTGGCCAGAAGATCTCAAGAAGGAACTCAATTGGCCTAGTGACAACTTCTTGATGATTGATCGCGTCCAGGACAATGGTGTTGACCCTCTCTGGGCTGAGTTTGAGCGTTGTTTGAAGTTCATTGGTATGTTTTCCGACATTTCGATCAAATGCACAAATTTGCTAACGTCATGTAGAAGCCGGTAAGGCTGATGGAGGAGCCACCCTGGTGCACTGTCGAGTGGGCGTGTCACGTTCTGCGACAATCTGCATCGCAGAAGTTATGAACGAGTTGGGCCTCTCTTTTCCCCGTGCCTAGTAAGTCGCAAATTTACTTTCAACGTGCTTCAACTGACTTTGGTCGCAGCTGCTTTGTACGGGCTCGACGACTTAATGTTATAATTCAACCACACCTCCGATTCACGTACGAACTCCTGAAGTGGGAAGAGTACCAGCATCAGCGACGCAACGAACCTCTTCGCCGCGAACTAGAGTGGGCTACTGTCTCGCGCGAGATTGCGCTGATGAACAAGCCCTACTCAAAATAGGCACCTTCCCGGTGTTCGACGACAATTCCATTCTGCACTATACGATTCATGACGCGATATGATATGTACGACTACGAAATTGCCACACTCGACCTCCCGGCTCAGGTTCGGAGGGCATTGCATCTGGTGTGAGAGATATCTCGGTGTTTGCGTTCTTTGCTTTTCCGGTTCACTTCACAGTATCTTCTAATATCCCCGTAGTTCTGTTGCGTTGATTTTGTGCTGCAAATCTGCTGGTCTGTATTACGGATCTTGGGTCGTCTTTTCACGCTGTCTGTGTCATTTCAGCGATAATACGGCCACACGGCTTGGCTGTACTGGATGTCTGCCATTCTGGTTCCACCATCTGGATGTCGATGGGATATGAGAAGGAGAGTAAGGCACGTTTGCTACGATTCGCCTTCTCGAAACATGTATTACTGTCTCAGCCTATAGTGATGGACCTAGCGCTGCTGTGTTTCTTCGGCGATGGAGTTTATGCGTTGAGATATGGAAAGGGTATGAGGCTTTAGGGGGATATTTATTACTTCTGGCGTATATACGTTGCTAATGACGCTTGTCTGACTTTGAGTCGCCTTTCTGTGCCATGAAAGTTTCATCATTCGTTGCAACGTGACCCCGTTGAAGAGCAAAGCAGTATTTCTTGACCTCATTGTTCATCGGCGTTGCTATTGTTCTCACGTCAGTATCGACACCGTAGATAGAAAGCTTTCGTTTTCGTCTCTCACCTTGACCGCAACTTACTACATCGCCCACGTGGCACGTAACGTCTACCGAGCTCTTGCTCTCAACATAAGAGCACGGCCCTCTTACCTTACTGCCTCGATGGTTGCCGGCAAGCTCATGCCCACGCCTACCACCACCCCCTATCGCGACACTAATAGCAACGCATCTTCATAGCCCGACAGCAAGCGCCGAGACGAAGGACTTTGCGTCGGGTAGGCAGCGGCGGCAACTTACGGATCTGTCCCACTTATTTAGTGTGACAAAGAGTTGGAATTCTACCTTAAAAAGAGTTTGGCTTGTACCTTAAAAAAGTGTCGAACATCTTCAGACGCCTCAAGATGGATAAGCGGATACCCCGGTATGAGCGGTACATGGGTGTCCCACAACCACGCGTGCAAGCTCCACATCATCCCGCATCCAGATTAACTTTACTCCATGTGGGATTCATTCCCCCAACCCGACATTTTGTCGCGATTGATCAACACTGTTACAGCCCATCTATTGCCCATCTGCAGCCACACCGCAACGTTTCATATCACCTGAACAATTATAAGGTTGTGGCGGTAGAGTGGTATTTATTGGCTATCCGCTATGTTGACACGAAAGTTATTGTCCGAAATTTTGATGTTCTTACTTGGTGATCTTAAGCCCCACAAAGGATTGGTTGCGCCGATGTCCGACGTCATACCCGGAAATAGGCTTATTCCCGGTTGGGGCGTCCGCTTATCCATCTTGGGGCGGTACTACCTGCACCACCACAAACCCACGGCGCACTTACCTTTACAAATTTTATCCTACTGCAATACCACGGTAGCCCAGCTCTACGCATTACGAGAGCCAATGAAGCTTTGGGGCGGCGGTAAACCGCCCATCGCAGGCAGCCTGCATGCTGCGCCAGACTCGTTTTTGTACTTGAAAGAATCGACTAGACACCGAAGATATCTGCGTTGGGTAGACCGCATGCTCGTACGCATGACAGAGAGCTATTGAAGCACTGGCGCAGCGAAAGCTTGCGGACTGCAGGCAGAGGGCTTGCCTAACCAACTCTTATATCCTCTATACGCTCTTGTTCTCCGAGGAGAGAACACTGGATTACTTACATAAACCGGCGAGGTGACTGCCTACGCATTACGGAGAGCTATTGAAGCTCTGCGCCGGCTGCGCGTGCCCCTCCTAGAGCAGAGGTTATTTTGATATCCGCAGCGCGCATTTGCTTCCACTGCGGCCAAAAGGATTGCTGCCCCTGATCCCGTCTGCTTCGGCTACCAGGTACGAGAGAAGAACACGAGCCACTGTGACCATGACGAGGACTCGTTCACAGCCTGTTCCGCATGCTGCTATACTGGCGGGTAGCCGTGTGCGCGGTTCATGGAGAACACATGCCCCTAGATCGTTACTTCATTGGCTTTTCCCCACTGCCTAAAGAGCAGCGCGGTGTGAGCACCTGGAACCAGTTGGCGTTCTGGGTGCGGCCTGGTCCTACGAAGGGCGTACCGAAGCGCAAGAAAGCGGAGCAGCAGTCTCAGCCCAACTCGTGAGATGGTAGTGAGACACCCTCTATATCAGCTGTTGCGTAGGCGTGGGCCTGCACTTGCGCTTGTATTCAATTTCGAACTGGTAAAACGAGGGTATCATGACATCTAAATTACGCTATCGATTCATCACATATCTTCTTCCATCGTGCACTTGTCTACACTTCCCATACCAATTTTGTGTCGTGCTTCTGGTCAATGTGGGTCTGCATCGTAATCTCGCCGGGTCGAAACTTCTCGTCCGAGACCTTGCCCGTATGTATCCGCCACGTATTGAACCCTTTAACGCTCTTCTCACTGTGCGTCTCGCCTATCAAGTCATCCCGCAGCCGTATCGGCTGCAAATCACCCATCCCATAGTCCTCCTCTCTCTCCCCGCCAGGGGTCTTTTCCGTTTTGAATAGCGTGCTTGATAGACCAAAGATACCGGACTTCTTTCGGTTCTCGGTGATCTTTGGAGCGCCGTTCCATTGAGTTGTGCGCATGCCAGAGGGCTTCGAGTTCCCGAAAGAGGTGTTTTTCGAGGCGATACCAAGCCTGGAGGAGACTTGACGCCAGAGGGGACGCAGGGTGGCGAGCGAGCCGGCTGTTATGGCGAGGCCTTGTTCGATGTCGGACCAAATGGCGATGTCGACAGTGGCCCAGAGAAAATCGGGGTTCTTGAAATCCATGACAAACGCCATGCGGACGCAGACAGCCACACTGGCACTGGAAGGGTTGTCAGCAATCGCAGGGTAGATGGACTGGGAGTGATCTTACATGCACCCCATACCCAGAATCGGGATCAACATGACCCTTGACTTGACCGACATGTTCAAGCCCCAGATCAGGAAGAACGGCAGAATAGCAAACGTGAAATCCGCCACGACCGAGATGGCGCTGTAGAGAAACGTAAGGGCGATAATGACGTCGATCGGTACGCACCACCCGTTCTCAATCGTCTTGTCCCAGAAATAGCTGATCGGCATACACTGTAGTAGAGTGACAAAGAAGAAGATGAGGCCAGTCAGGACTGTCAGTGCCATGGCAATGTACAGGATCCATTTGTGGAGCTTTCGAACGGTCACGCGGAGGAGGAAGATGCCGATGGAGATTTTGGCTGCGATCATTGACCAAGCGTACGCTACGTAGCATAGCCACCAGTACTGTACACGCTGTCAGTCTCGATTGGATTTCAATGGTCAGAGTTCAGGCTTACCCGCATAGCTTTGAAGACGTCTTCTTTCGAAAGTGTGTTCATGTGTCGTCCAGTGCCATGATGTATTCCACCTATTGCGCAGGTCGCAAACATGATGTGGCAAGCAAGTGCAAACACCATAAACCAGTCGTCCGGCCCAAAGGCCTTCACTATGACCGTACGAGCGTACACACGCAGGACCGTGGCGATGAAAGCCAGAGAAACGAACAAGGAGCATATCTGCAGACGTCAGTAACACTCATTCTCCGGGTCATGGTTAACATACCGCCTGCAGCGCCGGTCCCCGGTTCGAATAATCGAGTTCCTGGGTTGTTGCCATCTTGACGGCGTAGTCGAATGAATTGATTCACCCCGGATTCCTCTGGAAGCAAAACTGGCTCAATATACCAGAGCGTGGGGAGTAGCACGAGTCAACCCATTGTGGGCGAGCTTTGAGTTGATGATGACCCAGGGGAAAAATCGGGTCACGGCCCTGCATCCGATGCCGTACTACGGCCTGGTGAACAGGGTCCGACTGCAAGCTCCACTCTCATGCGAAGAGAGGACCGGGCTACATTTTGGTGCAGATCACGTACGTGAGCTTGACCCTCGCGGTTATTGAGTCTGCCCGTCAAGTAATTGATGGGGAAATATCACTAGAGTCCTAGATTTCGAAGCGCTCGCGATGGACACCATTCAAGGCGAACTGGTTCTCTGTAGCCTCAAGTGGCCGCTTCCGCTGTCAGAATTTTCGGTCCCGGACTTCGCACGAGCTTGCCCTCGGCCCACAGGGCTAGCCAGTGTCTTAAGTGAGACTCCCACCTGTGGTGATCGCGTGGCACCAAGACGGGAAGGATCCACATGGTTCCAAGTACCGTCGGTTACGATGCAGGTCCGTTCTGCGCCCGGTATCCACCCTTCTTGCTGTCTTGGGACGAAATTCCGTAAGCCGGTGGTTAAACGTGGAGTGCTAACGTGCATTCGGCATATCGAAGCGGGAGTTACAGGGATTCCAAGAACACTGCCAATCATGCTACCCACAAATCGTGAAACTCGGTTCTCAAGTGCCGAGGTATCACGTTTGGTCGTTGGACGTGAATCTGATTCAAGGACGACCGTCAATGGCAATTGAGAAGGCATCTGCATGACAGCAGCGAACTGGTCACTCGTTTAACTAGCTCAAGCGCGAACAACACAAGTGGTCACTCGAGCTGGCGTTCGCCTGATAATATTGAAGCAAGTAACCCCGGTTACTGCTTGAGGCTGTCGACCAAGTGGGAGGCGCACGTTCGCTTCTATTTCCCGCCTTGAAGACGCAAGTTGATAAGGGGTTGTAAGCGAGTCTAGGATAAACGTCGAGAAAGAACCATACCTAGGTATCATTTGTTGGGGATCCATCCGCTAAGCAAGAGGTGCTTAGGGAGCAGTGTCTTCTCCGCAGGCGACCAGCCGAGTCATTCCGGCCGCTATTCTCGCTTGCAGCTCTAGGACCAGATAGGAGAGCGGTTGTCGCAGGAATTTCTTTGGACGGTTTGCTAGTGGTGTTTTTCTTCAAGGTTGTGGCTTTTCGGATGGGTGCCCTAGCTTGCTGACATGTAGGGTGGGAAGGATCAGCACTCTGAAATATCTGCCATGATTCGCGGACCCAGTTCGGACTGATGCGCCCGACATAGAGTTCTTTTGTTTTTGTGTTGTCGAAAGAGTTGGGGAAATCTCTCGAGGTGCATGGATATACCACCCTTGATGGTGATCTGGTTCAGCTTAGATCGGCTTCCCATTCATACCGAAGAAGAGCCGTCAAGATGCGGGACAGCAAAACTCATCGTCGTGGCCCGCCTCACGATCTTCAGACAAGGGTAACCGAAGCGAGTGCAGATCATTGATCAACGGAGAACCGTACGATTCCGGGTGAGCACCCGCACCCGACGAGAAGCTCTTTTCTTTTTACTCATTTCTACTGCCTCGACAGTAGCAACTAGCGTTAACGGTAACATCTGCCACCGCTAGCGCTATCTTCAGCTGCTGTCCAACGATGCCCGCCTCGTCTTTTTTACCCAACTGGAGAAGACATTCATGGTACCCGTGTAGGGCCCATACGTTGTTCGGATGCTGTCTCGCCCTAGGCAGAGTATCGTCAAACCCTAGATCCGCTTTGTACGCTGCAGCGGCATCGGCCACTCGGCCCTGCTCCATCAGCAATGCAGCATAAGCATGTCTTGTTGGTTGCATCCACGGCCATGGTTCCGCGTAGGTAAGTGCATCGTCCCGCTCGACTGCCGTTTCGAGATGCTTGAACGCGACGCCGTAGTTGCCTTTGCGGTATTCGAGTTCGCCGTCTAACATTGCTACGCCCACTCGAAGGACGACATTGGATCTGTTCGGGAAGTCTCCGCAGATTCGGGAGGAAGGGATTTGCTCCACTGCCTTGCCGAGAGTATCGCGCTCCTTCTGCGCCTTCTCGATTTCACCAGTAGCGGCATATGCGACACCTTTGCCGTAGTGCATCATCGCTGTCGTCACGCAATGCAACTCTCTGTCTTTTGGCATGTCAAGCGCGATGAGGTCTTTCCAGCGCCCGAAGCGCACCAGGACATGAATACGGACGGATGCGAAGTTTTCAAGCCAATCTGATAAACGTAAGTATGATCTGAGCACTTCTCGTGGTAATTGAATTTTCCTTACCCGCCATAGGTGGGCTTTCGATGCGAAGCAGTGATTCCGGTAGTGAAGCTTCCATTCGACTCACCGCATCCAAGGCGACCTTCAACTGCCCCGCAAACATCGCTGCATAGACCAGCGAATGGTAGTTGTGCATCCTATAGAACGAGTAAAAGTTGTCCCCGCCATACTCAGCAAGGTACTTCTCATCTGCAAGACAAGCATCCGAATTTGAGTCGATGGCACGCCGATAGTCGCCAATAAGGATGTCGAGATGCGATGGCATGTGTACCAAGTGACCTGCATCAGGGACCAGCTTGCGAAGATGATCCGCTGCAACAAGAGCCACCTCAGGCGTCTTTGACATTTCCATGAGGTGAATGTACATGTGAAGAACTCCTGGGTGTTTGTACACCTTAGCTTCTTTCAGGGCTTTTTCCAGGATGTCTTTGGCCTCCAGAGAACGAGCCCCAGGGGTCGGCTCGCCGGTCTTGAGATCCCATAGATCCCAAGCAGATAAGTTCATGATGGAGTCTGCGTAAAGAGATGCGATATCAAGATCATCTCCAAAATTCTCGTAGACGGCCCGCATAGCTTCCGCATATGCTTCATTGCATGCACGAAACGCAGCTTCATTCAGGGCTTGAGGAACGCGAACCTGTATGGCATCGATCAGGGCTCTCTCAAGCTCTGTCGAGCCAGATGCGTGCATTTTAGCCTTGTAGTTCGCAGTGTTGATCTTCTCCAGTGTCGCCTTTAGCTCTTTCTCGTCAAATAGGTCCCACGGCTTATTGTAATTTGGTCCGAGAGCGAACGCAAGCTGTGGCGATCAGCTACCACCCCAGCTCTCATTCGGATTCGAATTTGAAGATAACGTACTCCCCAGTATGCTAAGGCGCAGTCCGGATCCTCGCTGATAGCTCTTTCAAAGCACCGGGCGGACTCTTCGTGGTGAAATGCATAACTCCAGATCAGCCCGCGATCGAACCATGCCTGCGCTTCCGGACTTGTTGTGGTGATCTTTCGACTGAACGAACCTAGCCCATATTTGTATGGATCCGAGCTGACGTTCATTGTGGAGTCTGCAAGGCTGAGCGAGAGGTGTTGAGGTTTGACGTGTTTAGGGAGTTGTGTCGTCTCCGCGGGAGATCAATTGAACGGAATAATTCCAGCGGAAGTGGGGCATCTGCCCCTTAGCACTCCGCGGACTAAGCTCGTAAAAAGCAACCTCACAAAGCCCTCGAGGCAACATCCGAAAGGAAGCCTAGCATTCTACTTTGTTAACTACAGCATCAGACACGTCAATTGCGATGAGATCGGGTATTAGGCAACTGAAAAGTACTCAGGAACACGCGTGAGTCTTGCCGTCCCATCCTTTCAACGCCCCCCGACTCCGCAATGGTCGAGAGTCGCAGACCGCAAGCCCGTAATACGTCCCAAGCACAATCTCGTTGTCAATCAAGAATGAGAGCCTGCATATGTATTCCCCCGTTGCTGCCTAAACGATCAACCGCGCATTACTCAGCCTTCTGCAAAACATACATCGAGTACATCGGTCACAGTCACTATACGTTCGGGAACTCACAGGAGACATTCGTCTGCAGTCGACTGTTATCTGTCACCCACCTTCATACTAGCCGACGAGTTCACTGTCATTAAAACATTCTCGCCCGTGGTCCTCGAGGAAAGCCAGGTAAACTTTCCTTTTCAAGGACTTCCCTTTCTCGTCAGTGCTAAACAATGTTGTATTACGTCGAGATAAGCAATTTCGAACAGCATGGGGCTGTATCAGACAACAAAGTGGAGGTCGACGAACGTTTCGCACAACTTCTGAAGGTGAACGGTGCTATCCTGTCCAAGTAAATGATTGATTGGATAATGCGTTACTAAAATGACTCACTGGTGCGACGCACAGCGTGAGACCTACCGTTCATGTAGTCTGAACCGTCACACCGCTGTCGCTCACGGGGACAAAAAACTCTTCCACTACATGCGCCCCAGAGGTGCTGCTGACATGGCAAGGAGTACAACTCAGTTTTACCGTGACTCGGGTCCTGTATAACATGGGGGCTAATGTGAAGAAGCTGGAGAGCTCTGACAAAAAGATACATTTCGCACGGCTTTATTCTCATCAGACGTTTAACAAGCAAAAACGCATCTTTACCCATAATCATGAGCAATCTACATAATGAAACATTACCCCTTTCACGCAATGGTTCGCCTGACGCCCTAATGTGGCGGTCTGGTACTTTACGGGATTTGGGGCTCCCTCCGACCGACGGCTACGATACATACTATGATGGAACAGGGCGCTACGACCGAGTAGTTCCAAAAGCATCGATTTCGACTATCGGCGAGCATTCAGTTGTGGATTCAGTAGCCCCCATGATACCGGTTTCATCAACGCATGATGGGTCTACTTTCTACTAAGGGAAGTCGACCACAGGCCTACCTCCGCCTCGCAGCACTATTATTTCCTGGGCTTTCGAAATATTAGCAACAACCACAAGTGAATTGTCCATCGTCGCAATGATTGCCATGCTCGCCAGCGAGAACGGCAGACCAATCGCTGCCTGGTCGTTTGCCTGTTTGCTCAACACAGTCATCCCAGCTCTCGGTACCATAGCGAGAACTACGCTCGCTTTTGCTATCGGTGCCTGCATTGGCCAGAAAAAGTGGAACTGGTTTCGCAGAAACTCCGATAGCGTCGTTTCCTTTGGAAGGTTCGACGGAGCAAGCCGGGGACCATAGGGCGGAACACGACTGTTTGTTTGGCTGCGTTTCAGGTATGGATCTTTGGACTAAATTAGGAAGCACTCCTCGTATTCTAATGCAATACAGACACTGGGCAGCTCTCGGAACGTTAGTTACAGTAGGCATTGTTGCATTCGATCCTTTCTTTCAAGCTGTGATCTCCACTTACGGTCAACTAGATGAGATTACCGCAAACTCAAGCGCCTCAATTGGTCGGGGTTTGAGGGTCAATGGAGGCGATGTCCTTGAACTCGCCGGCGGGGGTTTGATGTCGTTCAACACCTCCACCGGAATACTGTTAGTCACTCTTACACAAAGTTGGCCAGATTTTGGAATCGTCAGCTCAATTTATAGTGGATTCCACAATACATCGACATTCAACGACAACATAGTCGCGTTCGAGTGCACCACTGGCAACTATACCTAGCCAGTTTTTGTTTCAGCCACCGTCTGCAGTTCATGCGCCGTTGTTTCTAGCCAACTTACCTTTGACGCACGATTTGGAAAGAACGGCACAAACGTTCCGGTAGTGGACAGCATTTCCATGACAGGGAATCATTCAGTCTTTTCACTACCGTACTCTGAAATCAGGAATTTCAACGGGAACTTAAAGGTAGTCAGTAATGACTGGTACAAATACACCGCTAGTGGGTTGATATCTCGGACGCTCATGACTGTAAACACCACATACAATCCCAGACAAACCCTCGGATTTTCCAACCTCGAGACTATGATGATGATCTTTACAGTTCTCAGGGTTTCGGACGACTGGCTGGAATCAAAGATGCCTTGGGAGTTGTCACAGGTCGCTGCTACAGAGTGTGCAGTGTACTTTTGCGCAAATGCCTATCAGACCAAAAGTCAGAATAGCGTACCCGAAGAAGATGTTGTGGGATCCTGGGCGATTCGAGATCCCAGTTCACACGCGATCAACCATGTAGATGACAGAGACAGCCAAAAGCCAAGCCAAGACGCATGGAACGCGGCCGAGGGCAGCAAATTATACGACCCCGTGATTGACTTTCCACGATACGATCTTCGACTAGTCATTCCCACGGAGCAGTCCAAAGCTTTTCCATCCACCATGGTACGAGAATTCAACGTTTCTCACACACTGATCAGAAGCACGATCCAGTACCTCGATGAAATTACGCACCGCGACGATATCGTCACGCAGATGGAATACGACTATGCGTCTCCGGTTGCGTATCCGGATATCAACTCGCCTGCCTTCATCGACGCTCTATGGAACTCGACGAACCTCACCGCTACGTTCGAAAACGTAGCGAAAAGTCTCGCGAAGCAGATTCGCAACACCTCACCCCATCAGCAGGAAGGTGTTGTACTAACTTGAATGATACACGTGCGCTTTGACTGGGTGTACCTGTCATATCACATCACTATGCTCTTGATCGGATTGGTGTATGTGATTCTCACGATGGTCGAGTCTGCAAGGCTGAGACTCCCAGTTTGGAAGGAGAAAGCACTGCAGACGTTGCTGTATGGGTTTGATAATGAGACACAGAGGCTATTAAGAACAAGAGAGAGATGTCGAAGGGTGGAGAAAGAGGAAGTATGTGTGAAGTTTGGCTTTGATTGACAGTAGTGCTGCTCGAGGCTTATTTTTGAGGGAGATGCATTACTGAAAATCTTCCGCAAGCTCCAACGAGATAGAGCGATAGAACAGAGGCATATGGAAGGAATGCCATGCTCATCCTTTGGCTACACCTTATTTCAGGATAATCTAAAACATGGTCCTGCGTTGTTGAACAAGATCCTTGGTGAAAACACGACATGAGTTTTTAGAAGCCGATTGCTGCGTCGGTCAACGACTGTCATGACACTTTAGGTTCCATAAGTGTTGCCTATTCCGCTACCGGTGTTCTGGTTCTCGTGGCTGTTAAGTCGCAGACGTGGTGCCGACTTCGAAGACTGCGAGAAAGGTCGTCATGGTATTCGCCAGGCAGCGAAGTCGTATTGTACAGCATCTTCTAACGAACCAACAAAATCGCTGCAGTCGGGTGCGAAATCCCTAGCTGCAGATGGCGAACGAAAGCGCGTTCTACTTTCCTGAGTGCCGGGATTGTGCGAAGTTCTCGGGATGACGCCGCATAACTCCACTATCGAAAGCTCCGGGAGCATCCGGCAAGCTTTCCGAAAAACCTCATCACCCCAAGTTCCAACGCTAAAACCATATAATTTTTACCCTCGCGCCGTATCAGTCCCAGCAGGACTTTTTCCAAGATGACGATGAGAGGGTTTAGTGCTTAACGATGAGGCGATAACACATAGCTATCATATGTACCCACCCTTCCTAACAACGCATTCACTGTCTCTCCCCTGTAGCCTTTATCCTTCTACGCTGTCTGCGTTGTGACGATCCCCATCCCAAACGGATTTCTTAGCAGCTTGAGTTGTCTCATCAAACAAACATCATTGCTTTAATAAGAGCAAGAGAGCGGCCAGCTGGCTAGTATCGCGACATGTCCGAAATGTCGCAAAGAAGCAATCGGCAACTGCGTGATGAGGAGCAGCTAGACGAATCGTTGACTACATCACCAACCAAAGACGGCGAAAAACTATCACAAAGGCTGGAACACTTCACATGGGTACTTTCTTCCCGCGTACTTTACGAAGAAGTTTGTTTTTTCAAGTAAACGCCAAGGCCCCTGGCGCTTCCAAAAAAAAACACGAGCTTCTTCGTAGCATATCCTCATGTCCCATAAGCTGACCACTCTTCTCGTAGGCATGGTACACATTCCCCATGTCTACCGGCGGCCTCGCCCTCCTCCTCTCGCCCAAAAACCAACCCAACACCTTCCCCGGCCTCGAAACCATCGGGAAAATAGTGTATATCTGGGATCTCGTCATCTTTACGCTCATCACCTGCGCAATAACGTACCGCTTCATTCGAAACCCAGCCTTGCTTAGAGAAAGCCTTAGCCACCCCTCCGAAGGCCTGTTCTTCGCCACCGCCTTCCTCTCCCTCGCCAGCATAATCGGGGGCATCAACCTATACGGCATCCCGTCCTGCGGCCCCTGGCTCATCGTCGTGTACCGCGTGCTATTCTGGATGTACTTCGCCGTCACGTTTCTAGTAGCGTGTGGACATTACTATCTTCTGTTCTCTAGTCCAGCGCTGAAAATCCAGGACATGACGCCTGCGTGGGATCTGCCCATATTCCCATTCATGTTATCCGGGACCATAGCAGCAATCGGCGCTTCCAACCAACCCCCTTCACAAGCGGTACCTATGATCGTCGCTGGACTTACGGCGCAGGGCCTCGGTATGATTGTTAGTGTGATCATGTACGTCATGTATGTGCACCGGATGATTGAGTGGGGATTTCCTGGGCCCAAAGGTCGACCGGCTATGTTTATTGCCGTTGGCCCTCCCGCCTTTACTTCGTTGGCGCTCATCGGCATGGCAAACGGGTTCCCCGAGACGACAACGTATTTCGGCACAAACGGCGAAGCAACGGCCAACATGCTCCGGCTTCTCGCCACAATGGTTGCCGTGTTTATCTGGAGCCTGGCATTCTGGTTCTTCTGCCTCGCGCTGCTGTCTGTACTCGCTGTAGCCAAGGAGCTCACGTTCCATCTCAACTGGTGGGCGTTTGTGTTTCCGAATGTGGGGTTCACGATTGCGACGATCAAGATTGGGGATATGTTCCAGAGCACTGGGATACATTGGGTGGGCAGTGCGATGACGATTTGTATTGTTGCTACGTATTTATTTGTGGGGGTGATGCATGTCAGGGCTGTGGTTACGGGGCAGATATTATCCGAGGGGAAGGATGAGGATACGTATATTATGGAGCGGGATACGAAGCAGAGGGAACAACACGAGGTGCGGCAGAAGGAGCAGAATAAAGGAGCCTGAAGGGATTAAAAGACAACTCTATCGCGTAGCTAGCACTCTAGCGAGCTGTGCAATATCAGTTTCATCAAGCATAGCATCGCTTATTGTCACTGTAGAGAGTTGGCCCGGCACTATGCAACCAACGTCGCTATATGCACGTGTTGTCCTTATGTGTCTATCTATCTGTCTCGTCCAAGGCGTTCTTCGTAGTCGTCTACCAGCTCATATGCTGGCCTAAATTTGGGTTTCGGTGTGCTGTTCACAGTTCCGTTGGCGTCGCGGGATTGTGGTACTTGCGGGGTCGATGGCTGGCGTACGAGCTTTGGGTTTGGGTGTGTGTCGGTGGTTCCACCTAAAGAAGTGTATCCGAAATCGTACAAGGAACAGTAGGGTATGTTGAGATACCGTATGAACTAGAAGGCGTTAGTGATCAGAGAGTGCCGTCACAGCAGTTCGCGTACCGTCCATATATCTACATAGTGCCAGTCAATGACAGGATGTACGCGTACGAACGCAGGCCACCCCGAGTCGGTTGGGTCGAAATGCGTCAAGTGCTCGCCGTGTGGGTCTGTCCGCCGTGTTCCCACTAGTATCGCCTTCACTGCGGGCTTATCCTTGAGGTAATCCGCGAACGCGGCCTTCATGGGTTTCGCGTATTCCAGAAGAGCAAGCGAGTATATCTTGCTAGTATGCACCACGAACTCCTCAACCTCTGGGAAGGGATGCGCGTCCTGGATATATACACTTTGGACGGCGGTTTCGATGTCGGACGACGGGTTCGAGGTTTGCGTCAAGCCTCGTGTGTGAATCGCGCAGAGGTATAGAATAAGAAGAACAAGGCAGTCCTTCCCGCCGTTGTATGATAGGGAGAGCTCTGGCAGACTACAGCAGCTGTCAGCCACCCTCCAGCTTCACGATGTGCCCCACCATCACCACCCACCTATACTGCTCCAATGCCAGCTCTATCACATGCAGCGAGGCGCGTGTCTGCTCCTGCACATCCTTGACGCGGTCAGAGACATCCTTCGCGTCCAGGAACGTGGCTATGCGGTCGTGTATCCGCGCGCACAGCTCGTGGTAAGGCAGCGGGGTATCCGAGACGAGGGGATCTGAAAATCCAGAAGCGGTGTTCATTGCAAGAGGTGCACCAGCCGCGACATCAGAAGAAGATGTAGACTGTGCGATGGCAGAGGCGAAGATGTCGACTATTGGCCGTCTAGGGTGCTGTTTCAAGACATGCTGCATGTGTCTGCCAGGACAAGACGCCGAACAGTCAAGGTGGACAATCGATATCGGCAGCTCGGCCCATCTGCATGCGGGTTGGCGCCTTTTGTCCCACCTGGCCACTCACGCAGCAGACAGTAAGCAGCGGAACCAAGATGAAGCGACTCCACCACGACGGCCTGAGAGGCTACACCTGGGCAGTTCAGTGCCTAGCCTCCGAGGTCGTCTCGAGTAGGTTGATGACACAACCCCAATATTCATGACAGTCTGACTAGCCGTGATTCGGCCCTTGCCCCAGACCCTGAGGTGGCACTAAAATATTGCGTGCTTCGGCACGCCTTGTCATGACCTGTTAAAGGGAATTTTTCCCACTACCGCTGCCGATGATGAGGACTGTCGCCGACAGCCCGAACGACTACTACCTGCCGTTGTCTGCATAGACATTTCCTCACTACTTTGTCGACTCTGAAGCCGCAGGCAACATGGAGTCAATCTCGACTGCCGGAGAGGCCGGTACGTTCCCCGCGAGCAATCACCCCGCCTTTGCGAACGTCGGAAGCGGAATTGGAGATGCGTTTAGAGCTGTACACTGACATGTCTGCGTGCAGTGGCCCGAATCGCCCACCTGGCCTCCGACGTGATTGTGTCGGTCGTGCCTTCCCTCGCGACCGAATCCGAGTTCTCAGAGGCTCTCCGCACCCTCCAGAAGAGCAATGCGCCGAGCGTTGTTTCCAAGTCACTACCCGAGGTACGCCCCAGCACTACTTGCAATTGAAGATTGGTACTGACAGTTAGCCCAGATCCTTCCCGTCCGCCAGAACGCCGACCCGCTCCTCTCCGTCTTCCAGCCCATCCGCGCGGGCAAACTCACCAGCGTGACCACGACCTCGTCGATCCTCGTAAAGTCAATACCGCACCTCTACAAGCTCGCCCAGTACCCCGTCGTCCTCCACGTGTCGGTCGCGCCCTCCGGATACCCCGAATTCTCCGACATCACCGCGATTAGGCAGTCGGGCTTCACATTTATCCAGTCGGAGACATTGCTAGAGGCACAGGACCTTGCTCTGACCGCACATGCTCTGGCGATCAAGTCGGGCAAGGGCGTCATCCACTTCTTCGACTCTGGCGCGTCTGCTTTCAGGAAGACTGTGGCGCCGGAAGATGTGGAACTGGTCCGAAGCGTCCTCGACCTGGACGCGGTGGCGGCATACCAGGGCACCAGGTCCGAGGATACAACACTATATGCAGACGATGGCAGGAGTCCCTCATTGACGTTCGCTCGAAGCCATGCCGTCAATGCCAGTGGCGTTCCGCAGGCAGCATTTTTGAGCCCTCCAGAGCAGGCGAAGTCGGTTCCGGTATCGGAGAGGAACAGCCAACGCGCCGATTCTTCCTCTGGCTCATCGCAGCGTGATGCCAGCACGAGCGGCGCGTCCGTCTCGTCTGCTACCACGGTGGAATCTCTGGTGTCAAAGCCCGTCTCCTCCGAGGACATCTACCGGTTCGCCACGCAGATTTGGGGCACCATCAAGGACATCACCGGACGCGAGTACGATGCGTTCGCTTACACTGGCCACGGCAAAGAGGAGGCCGCCATCTTCTTGTTTGGTGCCGACACTGGAGTCTTCGCGACTGAGCTGGACACCGTCGACGAGTCCGAGTCGTACGCCAACACAGCTGTTATCACCGCACGGTTGTACCGACCATGGCTAGGTGCGTCTCTTGCGCCACTGCTCCCTCGCTCCCTCAAGAGAATCGCCGTCATTGAGCAGGTTCGACGGAAGACTACCAAGTGGGGACCGGTACTCCTCGACCTCTTGATGTCTTTGAAGTCGACTGGCGGCGCCTCCCCGATGGTTGTAGGATACCAACTGGGCTACATCACCGAGAAGACCGTTCAGCAAGCGCTACGTGGTGTGTTCCAGAACTTGATGAGCGAGTCGCCCGTTCAGAACCTGCAGATCGGCAACCTCGACGGACCAGAGCCACAGCCTGCGAAAGTCGCGCAACCAGGGTTAGAGAACGCCTACATGAAGATCTTGAACCAGGTCTTTGGTGACAAGCTCCACATCGCTAATCAGCTTGGATCGCAGCACGCCGGCATCTCCAACGACATCTCCTCAACCCCCGAGTATGGGTTCGGGTCGCTCGTAGCGCGCAAGGAGCACCGGAAGCGATTTGTCGATGAGGCTGCGGCCGCCTCCAAGGGAAACGAGTTTGTCACGCAAGTTCCGCAACAGTGGCTCTCGAAGTGGGCACTCAGTGCTGAAGATACCGACAAAGCGAACGAACTCGCGCCTGAGGTTATCGCCCGATTGAGCACCGATGGTTCACCCGCTGCCAGCCAGCTGCTGTCGTCTAAGAAGCTATTCTACAAGGAGTCGCCTTGGCTGATCGGGTCAGATGCTTGGGCGTATGACCTCGGAAATTCCGGTGTACACCATGTACTGGCTTCTGGTGAGAATGTCAACATGCTCATCGTCGACTCGACTCCATACTCCGAGCGCGCAGCTGCCGACGCTGCGAGGCGGAAGAAGGATATTGGTCTATACGCGATGAACTACGGAAACGCATACGTGGCATCGGTCGCGGTATACAGCTCCTACACTCAAGTCCTGGAAGCCATGATCGAGGCGGACAAGTTTGACGGCCCTTCAGTCGTTCTCGCATATCTGCCGTACGAAAAGGAGACCGACACGCCTTTGACCGTTCTGCAAGAGACGAAGAAGGCAGTTGACCTTGGATACTGGCCATTGTACCGCTGGGACCCCAGGGGCGAGGAGAAGGGCGAAGCCAACTTCAAGCTTGACTCTGAGAGAATCAAGAAGGAATTAGAAGACTTCCTCTCGCGCGACAACTACATGTCACAGGTCATGAAAAGACACCCCGAGTTTTCATCCAACATTTCCGGATCCTACGGAACCGAGGTCAGGCAACTGCAGAAGCGAAAGGCCAAGGATGCATATAGCAAGCTCCTTGAGGGTCTCCAGGGTGACCCTATGACTATTCTGTTTGCATCTGACAACGGTAACGCCGAGACCCTTGCGAAGCGTCTAGGGAACCGAGGCAAAGCCCGAGGTCTCAAGACGATGGTCATGGCCATGGACGACTTCCCGCTTGAGGACCTACCGAACGAGCAAAATGTCATCTTGTTCACTAGTGTTGCCGGCCAAGGAGAGTTCCCTCAGAACGGTAGAACATTCTGGGAGACTGTCAAAGATTCGACGGATCTGGACCTCGCGACAGTAAACTTTGCTGTTTTCGGTCTTGGGGACAGCCACTACTGGCCCCGCAAGGAAGACAAGATCTACTACAACAAGCCAGCAAAGGACCTATATGCCCGCTTACTTGCCCTTGGTGGCAAAGCTTTGGCGGACTGTGGTCTTGGAGATGACCAAGACCCGGATGCTTATCAGACTGCTTATGGCGAATGGGAACCACAGCTTTGGGAGAAACTCGGTGTCGCAAATGTGGAGAACCTGCCCGAGGAGCCTGCGCCAATTACCAACGAGGACATGAAGGCTGCGTCAAACTTCCTCCGAGGAACCATCGAGGAGGGTCTGGCTGACACAAGTACTGGAGCCATCTCGGCAAGTGATCAGCAGCTTACCAAGTTCCACGGAACCTACATGCAGGACGACCGTGACCTACGTGACCAGCGAAAAGCGCAGGGTCTCGAGCCAGCATACTCCTTCATGATTCGATGCAGACTTCCCGGAGGTGTCTCTACGCCCAAACAATGGTTGCAGATGGACGAGATCAGCACCAAGCTTGGTAACGAGACCATGAAGCTGACGACCCGACAAACGTTCCAGTTCCACGGTGTAATCAAGGGAAAACTCAAGCCAGCGATGCAAGCCATCAACAAGGCGCTGATGACCACAATTGCTGCTTGCGGTGATGTCAACCGAAACGTCATGTGCAGCTCTCTTCCCACCCAATCCAAGTACCACGGCCAGGTCCACAATATCGCGCAAAAGATTAGCGACCATCTCCTCCCTTCTACCACTGCCTACCACGAGATTTGGCTTGAGGACGACGAGACGAAAGAGAAGAAGAAGGTTGCTGGCGAGGCTGTTCAGGATCATGAGCCACTGTACGGGCCACTGTACCTTCCTCGCAAGTTCAAGATTACCATCGCTATCCCACCACACAACGACACCGATGTCTACGCACATGACATTGGCCTCATTGCTATCAAGGGCGAAGACGACAACCTTGTAGGCTTCAACCTCCTTGCAGGTGGTGGTATGGGTGTAACGCACAACAACAAGAAGACCTACCCACGAACTGGAACCATGTTCGGCTACGTTTCGGCCGACCAGGTCCACATCGCGTGTGAGAAGATCATGCTCGTCCAACGTGATCACGGCGACCGAAAGAACAGGAAGCACGCCCGTCTCAAGTACACCATCGACGACATGGGCGTTGATGTGTTCCGCGGCAAGGTTGAAGAGCTTTGGGGTCAGACGTTCGCCGATCCTAAGCCATTCAAGTTCCAGAGCAATATTGACACCTTCGGCTGGCAGAAGGATGAGACTGGTCTCAACCACTTCACCTTCTTCATTGAGAACGGTCGCATTGAAGACACGGCAGACTTCCCGATGAAGACAGGTCTTATCGAAGTGGCCAAGGTGCACAAGGGCGAGTTCCGGTTGACCGGTAATCAACATTTAATACTCGCCAATGTTGCGGACGAAGACCTGCCCGCTATGAAGGAGCTGCTGAAGAAATGGAAGCTCGACAACACCAACTTCTCCGGTCTGAGGTTGTCTAGCTCCGCTTGCGTTGCCTTCCCCACTTGCGGTCTTGCCATGGCTGAGTCAGAGCGCTACCTACCTGAACTCATTACCAAGCTCGAGGGGACGCTCGAGGAGTCCGGTCTCCGACAAGACAGTATCGTCATGCGCATGACTGGTTGCCCCAACGGTTGTGCACGTCCTTGGCTTGCTGAGGTGGCGTTCGTTGGCAAAGCTTTCGGCGCGTATAACATGTACCTTGGTGGCGGCTACCATGGTCAGCGACTGAACAAGCTGTACAGGAGTTCGATTAAGGAGGATGAGATCCTGGAGATTATGCGGCCGTTGATCAAGCAGTACGCGAAAGAGAGGAATGATGGCGAGCACTTTGGTGATTTCGTCATCAGGAAGGGGTACATTAACGAGACCACGCACGGCACGAACTTTCATGACAACGTAAGTGACACCATCTAGACTACGTCAAACACACCATGGCTAACGATCCCACAGACTGCGGAAGATGAGTCAGATGCCGAGTAAATCATGTTCTGAGAATGTTGGGAGGAATGATTTCTGGATTTCTGTATGCATCCCATTGCTTCCGAGGCGGCTTATGATCATTCAACGGCGTTATACTCAAAAATGCAAGCGTTTGGGGAGGAGTTATTTCTATAGTTTTGTGTATAAAACATGATCTTGATGAATAAGATGATACCAAATCAACATCTATGATTCAAACCTAGCTTCCTGTAAAGTGTTGACTACAATGTTGCTTGCCGCCTGTCATATCGCCATCGCAAAAATCACGCTAGTGTCTCACTACGTCACCCCACTTTGTTCCGATCGTGAGGACTCATTCCGACCTGCGTGACATCTGCAGATCACGCCATGTACTTCTCTCAGTGTCTGAACCATTGATACAGCCTAACCATCTACTCAATGCTTGGACGACGATTTACAGTACATTTGCAGAACACAGCATACACAAGCAACCCCACCAACCGCTTCGGTACTTCCTTTCGCTCTCGACTCTCAACCCAACCACCCAAAATGCTTCACCCCACCCCCTCCACCGCGAAGAAAATCTTCGCACCAACTTCCAACTCCGAGGACCCAGGCCACGCAACCCAATACACGAAAGGCGCTTTAGACCGTGCTGACTTGCTCCCTTCCCCAACCGACCAATTCCACAACTGGTTCCAAGAAGCCCAATCCGCAAACGTCTACCAACCCGAAACTGTCACCCTCTCCACCGCTGAGCTACCCAGCGGCAAGGTCTCCGCACGCATGGTCTATATGAAAGAGCTTGACGCCCGCGGCTTCGTCATCTACTCGAACTGGGACACGTCGCGAAAAGCGTCGGACGTGCGGTCGAATCCGTATGCGAGTCTGACGTTCTGGTGGCGCGAGCTAGAGCGCCAGGTTAGGGTTGAAGGGCGCGTGGAAAGGCTTACGAGTGGGGAGAGTCAGGTTTACTTTGACACGCGGATTAGGGGGAGTAGGATTGGTGCGTGGGCGAGTCAGCAGAGTAGTGTACTGGAGGGACGGGAGGAATTGGAGAAGAGGGTTGAGGAGGTGGAGAAGAAGTTTGAGGGCAAGGAGAACATTCCGGTGCCGGAGTTTTGGGGCGGGTTGAGGGTTGTGCCAGAGAAGGTAGAGTTTTGGCAGGGACGGCCGAGTAGGTTGCATGATCGGTTTGTTTATCGGAAACAGGAGGGGGAGGAGGGGTGGACGGTTGAGAGACTTAGCCCCTAGGGGGTTGGTGCATGTGATGCAGGATCATGGTTTGCAGGCTCGCCGGGGTGACTCATCTACCGTAACATACTCTACTCGTTTCCCACTATAGACATCGGGAATTACTTGCGTCGACAAAAAAATTCAATACAGCTGTATTTCGACTTCCCTTCCTGCTCGCTTTACTATACCCACATATATATGCCTCTCAATTCTAACAACCCTTCAGGGAAGTAGCTCTAACCAAACTACAATCACACATGGACTCTCCCTCCAGGGACCCGCTCTTCGGACCGCCCTGGCCGGCGGGTTTCATCGTAGCACTCAAAATCTTCCTTTTTGCTGCGCTTTAATAGATTCTCAAAGATGCTAAAGGTATGCGGAAGTTTAATCTACTGTGTTGATCCATTGCCGATTTTGGGTATTTCTTTTTGCGAATGATTTGGTATTTGCTGCGAATGGGTTGGGATTAGATAGTGTTTGAGGATGCCTGGTTCGAGGGTACTGTGATTGTGGAAGCAAGACAGGGGCGAACACTGCAGCGTCCTCCCCTTATTTGACTCATCAGACTAGGATATACTGCTCAGGGTTCTTATTAATATCTCTAAGCTAATGCTGCAAAGGCAAATTGCTAGACGTCCAAACTTGAGCACGGTGTCGCATAGTGAAATGCGATCTACATGCTGGAGATCTTATAACTCTACAATCCCGAGATCGAGGTTTGAATCAAATGTTAATGGGTCGTTGAAACCGGTCCAGAATGTGTCGTCAAAACTCGTTAAAGAATTGAGTTGCATGTCCGGTGTGGTGGGAAGTGGTGGTCCGGATTCAAAAGATGGCTGGATCGTCGAGCTGTCTTGCCTAGTTGTAGGATTAGCTGTAAGGTTGTTATTTGATCTAACCCTGTTAGTAGGTTGTGCATCCGAAGTGTCAGGCAAGAACTTGGTGTCGTAGAATGCTTTCGCCCAGCGCGTTTTAGCTGACCACTTTGCAAAGGCATCGTTCTTCAAGTCCAGACCATCCGGACGAGTTTGAGCCACCAGCTCGTAGCGCTGCGAAGCCTCCGCCATGATCGTGGAGAAGTCAATGAACTCGCGAAGAGCCTTCACATCCCAGCCGTCCATCTCAATCGACGATGCGCGGATAATCACCACGAAGATGTACGCAAATTGCGCAAATACTCCAAATGGAACGACGGGATAGTCCTCCACAGGTAACTCCATATAGACTTCCACGTAGGCCTTCACAGCTTCCATACACCGCCAAATACCATCCAGTCGCTGCCGAAGATTTGTCTCCTTAACGGTCTTATCTTCAGCCATATCCGAAAATGAGCGCTCCCAGATAGCCGTCCGCGTGCAAGCTTGTTGCAAACGTAGGACAGTAGCTGTAGTACCGCGTACCGACGCCGCAGATTCGATATTCTCAAGGTCGCTAAGAAATGATTTTGCGTAAAACTGCACAGGTGCGTGATCGCAGTTGATAGACATGGCCTCTTGCATGATACGCTGACTTTGTACGAGCTGCACGAGGAGGGTATCGCTTTCGTATTCCTGGGCAAGGTTCAGTGCGTTGACGCACTCTGTGAGCCAGTGCGTCCAGTTTAGGGTATCGGCTTTGTGGAAGGAGGTGAATGATACAGAGGTTAGGTAGAAGGTGCCGATGACTGCTCGACGCTCGTCATTGGTGATAGTTTTGTTTGGTTGTGGGACACCGTGTGCTTTCGATGCAGCATCCAGCACCGCTTTCTCACAAACTCCAGGAGCGCGGTCGATGTTGAGGTCGAGAGTGAGGGACATAGCAAGGTGCAGGAGAGTGTGGTTTGAGGGCATGAAGAGATGTGGATTGTACCAATTCAGGAAGACGAGTAGGCCTTGAAGTAGGTCCATGGACTTCTCGCCGTTGATCAACATCCGCTCGGATACTTGACGCATGAGGTCCTTTGCCATAACCTGTTGTATTGCCGTATCATGGAAGAGAGTGATGGTAGTGATGACCTGCATTAGGAATGGCTTGATCTTGGTTAGCCTTGACGTTTCAGTACCTATCGGAATCACAACAAAGGGCATATAGGGTGCCATCAATCGTTGATACCGTTGAAACAGGACCTCAGTCTCTTGCAAGTTGAGTAGCGTTCCCTCGTTTCTGGGGATGTTCGAACCGTAAAACTCATCCTGTACAAAAGTAGTAGAGCAGCTAGACGTAGCATTGTTCGGAGTGACTAAGGCTGGCGATGGCTGGCTATGATTTGGGTCGACTCTGTGCAGAGCACGCTCCGCAGGAAATGAAGTATTTTCACTTTGATGAGCCGTGGAAGTTGAACCCAGCCCTTGCTGCGAAGACAAAGACTGGGCGAGGTTGTCGAGTTTAGTCTCCAGATGCTTGAAATGAGTCATACGCCTTGTCAAGGTCAGTTTTTCCGACAAGAACAGTCGCAAGTGCGCTGAACATACGTAGCTTTGACTGGATTTCGTTTTCGCTTCACTGGCTCGCGAATCTGGCAATCTTTCCGTAATCGCACGCACCTTCGCACATGTATCAGTCGGCCTGTAGTTTCACGGTTATGCATGATTGACCCACCTCTCGCATGTATTGCTTCCAGGACCTCGGACACATCTGCTCTTCGCTTTGGCGCATGCTATACACGACCCAGAGCGCGCTTCACTCCGACTATGGCGAGCGACTGGGGCTTTATTGAACTCTTGCTGTCTCCTTTCCATCGCTGTATTGTGTTCTTCGAGTCGGAATTTAGTGACAACAATGGGAAGGACCGAAGAAAGAGCGCTGGAAAATCGAACGACGAGTAGCACCCATTCATGGTATTGACTGAGTAGACTAGACCGAAACAGGGACGACGTAAGTTCATTCGTCCGTTAAGTCCGACTCTCCATGACAGCGTCATAACGCCACTTACGCATTGAGCAGCTTCTCGTGCGCGCCGCCATACCGCTCACCAGCAATAGGAAAGGTATCAAGGGCTTCTCTGAGCTCCAACATCTCGCCGTCGGTCAGCTCTGAGAGATGGCTGTTCATCTCGACTCGCTCAGGGTTGGTAGAGCCGGGGATAGGAATCGCACCCTGTCGAGCCACCCACGCAATAGCGACCTGCGATGTCTTCAAGTCCTTGCGCTCGGCAATCTTCTCTACAGCTACGACGAGCTTGCGGTTCTGGTCGAAAGCCTCGGCTTTGAAGCGCGGGAAGTGCGTACGGCGGAAATCGTTGGCTGGAAGATCTTCGACCTTCTTGAACTGGCCTGTGAGCCAGCCTCGTCCGACTGGGCTGTAACCGATGACTGGGATGCCGACTGCGTCACACTGTCAGAATGGTATTCGGCTCTCAATATTTGCTTGACATACGTTCGTGGCAGGTGTCCATGATGCCGTTCTTGAGTGGGTCGGGCGTAAATAAGCTCAGCTCTATCTCTACAGCCGCAATGGGGTGTATAGCATGAGCTTTGCGGATAGTACTCGCGCTGACCTCGCTTAGGCCGATGCCGCCAATCTTGCCCTCCTTGACCAGCTCGGCTAAAACTTTGACTGAGGTTTCAATGGGCGTGTTGGGATCAACGCGTGCTGGGTAGTGGGTCAGCGATCTTCTTCGTGTTAGGAGTATTGCCTTACCCATTTCGAACACATCGATAGTTTTCTCACCGCCCAGTACTCCGAAAGCCTCCTCGACAGACGCACGAATTGCTTCGGGGCTACCTGCAGGTCCTGTCTTTATGGAAAAAGCACCCTTGATGCTAAGCACAACCTTTTCAGCGTCTTCGGGGTACTTCTCGAAGTAGTGTCGCATAAGGTGCAGCGAGTTCGCATCTGGTGTTCCGTAATGAATTCCCTACGATGGTCAATGGTGTGCTCGATGCATATGAACTTCGAGCCGAGGAGGGCGGTATTGCATACGCCATTCCATAGGTTTGCACCTTGGTCCAATGCCTTCTTCAGGAGGTTCAATGCATCGTCACGTTTGACTTCAGGGAACGGCGCCGGCAATGTCAGACCTAAAGCATATGATGTTAGCATAGCCTTTTCGTGTGTGTAGTGAGCACATACCCAGCATTCCATATCCGATGGGGCCCACGGGCTTGCCGCAGACGCGTGTAAGGGCTGCTCTACCGATACTCATGATGAGGTATCCAAGGTTTGCTTGTAAATTGACAGTGGTGAAAAATGAGTCTTAAATCAATAATCAGTAGAGTTACAGATAGATTTGAAGGCATTGAGTGACAACGACGAGTGCGCTTTTATAACCGTTCGCTTTGCAACGGCACCGCGTTCAACAGTATCTCCCCCGCGCGAGCTGGCGTCAACATTCCTTTGTCATTCGAAGCAACCATTTGCTAGCCTTTCTCCGCTTCCGATCGCATGACTTGCGTTTTGATGTGTAGTCGAGCGGAAGTTGCAGCGAGAGAGCTTCCGATACTTGATATGGACGGAAGACGGAACTTCGGGAGTCGCTTGAACCTCCGCTCCCTTTCCCCAATTTTCTTCAACTACCGTACCACCTCATGCCAAGTTGCGCGAATAGCAAGCTGCTCTTGTGGACAAGGCTAGCGAGCCAGTCTAATTGGCAAGGGTACGAAGCTATTTTCATAGACTTAGACCTCCTCGGAGACAATGACAAGGTTGTTCATAACCTGGAACTGCTGGTCAACCCGAAAGACGTCGATGTTCAAGAAGGCTTGGGCATCCTCAAGCATGATCCGCGATATCAGCACCATGAGGATACCTCAATGTAATTGGGGTCTGAAATACCAGGCGAAGCCGAAGCCGACAATGCATCTGTAACGGTGAGTGAACAGTGCGCATGTGCGGAAATATTGAAGGATTGAATTGAGGTTCTATTGTGTGAAGCTACGAACAGTATATGTAGTGGTGGGCTGTAAACAGCGCTAGTGCTGTAAAGACAGCGTCTTCTCATGAGAGGTGAGGCGCCACTGCTCGTGAGACAAGAGAGACTCCAAACCGTGACAGCATCCGACTACACAGGATGACGGCACCGACTCCGATGACGACCGAGCCAACGAACAAGATACATTGGACAACAACAACGCAGATCTCATGTATCATCTCTCTAGAGAAGATGACCTAAGGCGGGTGACGGTGAAGCCTGTGGAAGAATAAAGGCCGTTGCAGATCTTTCTAGCATATTAGAGACATTTATGAACCTCTTAAGATTACCTGCTGTACGCTCTAGGTGTTAGAAAAGTAGCAGAATCTAAAAAAAACACTAAAACTCTGTAAGGGTTGCTTACTAGCAGGCAGGTCAGGGTGGTTAAGTGCTATATAGTCCTTCATCTTGTTCCACACTGCCTCACTAGGGTTGAGGTTTGGGGAGTATGCAGGCCACAAGATGGGATAAATCTCTCCTCCCTGAAGCTGTTGTGGGGTGTAGACTGCAGAATGATCTGGAGCACCATCTTGCATAAACTGTAGGTGAGGATTCATACGCAACCATCCATGAACCAGTGGCACAATCCTCTCACAGTTGATCTCCTGATTAATGCTCTTCTACTCCTTCTACCAGAACAGACAGAGGCCCTTAGTGATCCCAGAAAAGCATTCCCAGAACATCCACCCATGCTTCCAATGCATCTTATCCACAATACAGGTATCATTGAGCTCTTCTCCAGTAGCCAAGTGACCTAGGACTTCCGGTGCCAGCCACCTGTTACCCAGATCTCATCACTCTACAGTATCAACCTCCACTGCTCAGGCAGCCAGTTTGCATAAGCTGTAGCCCACGCTAGACATATTCTCTTATTGTCCTCTAAGAGAGGAGGCTTAGCAAGGGCTATACAGCTTGTATACACTCTACCTTGTAAAGTGTACCGGATACTGTACTCAGAGACCTCCCATTGCCGAAAGGCTTGAGCTAGAGCAAGGTAGCTCATTTGGCGAGTAGCTTGGGATTAGCGGATAAAGCTGACTAGCTTTGACTTGCTCAGGTGTAAGCTTTGCAGGTCTACCAGATCCCTTTGGTATGACGCACCAATGTAGCAATAGCACGCGTACAGGTCTTATTCACGCGTATATACGCAGTACTCGCTCCAAATTTCAACAAGTTCAGCTCCGAAAAGTTGTGAACATATTTATTACTAATTATTACATAGAAGATCTATAGACCGTAACGGCATTTTACGCTCACTTTCTAACAACGGAACACCAAGCCTTAGTCCTCGTCAACTCATGCATCGGCAAGAATAACGTCGGCAGCCTTTTCAGAAATCATGTAGATGGGCAACGAAAGATAGTAGCCCGGAATTTTGGGGAAGACGGATCCGTCAACAACGCGCAGCGACTTTGTCCCACGAACGCGAAATTTAGAGTCCAACACGGCCATCTTGTCGCCATCGGCGCCAATTGGGTTGGTGCAGCAAGCATGGTGTCCCCACGACTCGTTTGTCGCGAACTCGTCAAGATCCGCATCGCTGGTGACATTTTTTCCCGGCCATTGCTCCTCAAACGATCCATCGATTGGAATTAGGTCCTGGAATGCGCGGCGGCCGAACGCCAGACCCTCGCGGACAGCTGTCAGATCGTCGGCGCCGCCAACACCAAAGGAGTTGAAGGTGATGTTGGGCATATCGAAGGGGCTGGCGGACTTGAGTTGGACGGTGCCGGCGTTGTTGCGCGAATGCGCCTTGAGAACAAGCCAGGTCCACCAGTTGCGCTCAGCGACAGCGATGGTGGAGTAATTCTCCCGGTAGCCTTTGAAAAGACCCGGGAACCCGTTCATGAAGATGTCAGCGCGGTCGTCCTCAGCGACAGACGAGCGCTGCATGATACCAAGTGCAATACCGTTGGTCGAGTAGGGGCCCGTCAGCACCTCGTTCTTCCACTTGTCATAGCATGGATCATCGCCGTTGCCCTGAAGAAAGGTGCAGCCCTTGAGCAGCGCAAAATCCTTCTTCGTCTGACCCGCAATACCGACTTCGTAGCGATCCTGCATGTTGGTGCCGACGCCAGGGAGATCGCTGATGACGTCAATGCCGAAGCTTTCCAGCTCGGCACGAGGGCCGACACCAGAGAGCTTGAGAAGTTGCGGTGAGTTGAAGGTTCCGGTTGAAATAATAACCTCCTTGGTTGCCTTAATGGAGCCGAGCGTGTGGCCGGACTTGGCGCGCTCATCGGCGCCGTAAACGCCAGTGCCCTGGACGAAGTTGACACCAGTCGCTCTAGGGAGGTCGCCAGACAGATCCCAAGTGATATTCGTAACGAATGTGTTGAGCATAACGTCAAGGCGTGCTTTGGAAACAGTATCCTTGATAAAATCAGCGGGCCCCGAGCGATGATATCTCCCAGCATGCATGGAGAGCGGGATCTGGTAGAGCTGGTGGAGAGAGGAGTCTGCGCCGAGAGTAGCGCTGTTGATGTCGTTGACGAGAACGTTGCCAAGTCCAGTGACAGTGGTGATGAGCCCACTCAACACAGTCTTTCCAATGGCGCTCGCGGCAGATATTATGAGAGAGAGGAACTTAAAATCCTGAGCAACGAGATATAGAGGTGTAGTGGTCGTTGCGAGCCATCCAGAGTATCCGTGACTGGTCGGATCACTAGGAATGTATTCACACTTCTCGAGTTTCTTGTAGTACGCCCTCATCTTGGACTGTTCCCAGGAATCGTCGCCTGTGAGTGTCTGGATGTCCGTCCAGTCCTTGTTGTTAGGGTAAACAGTGATCAAGGCGTTGGTGGCAGTACATCCACCGAGAGCCGACGAGCGCGGGTAGAGAATACCGAGGGGCTCTGCGCCAGATGGAGGATCGAGACCAACGTAGTGACTGCCGTCGGCTAGCTTGTAAGTCATCTTGGGGTCCTTCTTCTGTCTTTCGAGGTCCGCGAAGTGATTGACAAAGAACGACCAACGTCTGTCCTTGTATTCAGAGGCGAAGAAACCCATGATGGGCACCTCATAGGCAGGGTCACCAGTGAAGTC
This sequence comes from Clathrospora elynae, assembly GCA_010015635.1. Lineage (NCBI taxonomy): Eukaryota > Fungi > Ascomycota > Dothideomycetes > Pleosporales > Diademaceae > Clathrospora > Clathrospora elynae. The sequence continues at coordinate 101,538 of ML976029.1, forward strand.
CTGTCCGGCCTCGATCAAAAGTACTGAGTGACCGGCTAGGGCGAGGCGAGATGCCACAGGTGCACCACCGGGCCCGGATCCAACTACGACGTAATCGTATTCTTGGAGCATGGAAGCATTAGTACCCGAGGCCACTTGACCGCGCCGGTGGAACTTCTCATGATGGCTCCCACCGCTGAGTGTGTTAGAATATAGTCCAAGGACAGGAGAGGGTTTACTAACAACACAGAAGAGGATAGCAGGGAGAGAAGAGCAAAAGCCCTAATACCAATCATGTTGAATAACCGGGAGCAGATGAAGGCTCCGCGAGATAAAGATAATGCCGTGATTTCAACGGCGGTATCGAGGTCTCACGGCGAGACTTATACATCTACACCCTGGACGACCTGCATGGCAACTTACCTACATTGGCTACGATTTAAGGGGAACCTCAGCACTAGTCAGGATTTGTTTCGTCCGACGCCAACTGATCGTCACCCAACGGCCTGCTACTCAGCTCAATTTCCTAAAAGAAATCGAGGCGCAGAGCGGGCGAGCCGGCCGCCGGGCCGCCTTGACAGAATCCGGCACCGCATTACGTTTGAACGCCCGTGCGGCATGTCTGCCATTCTTGGCAACGAAGTGCAGATCTTAGCTTGCTATTCTCCACAAAGGTATGCTGGTAGATTAGGATCCTCGCAAACTTCTGCGCCCCCGACCCGCAGAACAATGTGCTTATTTCAACGGCCCGAACGTCTTCGGCCCTCCTTCTCAATAAGCCTATGCCGCTTACTACGACCACCATAAAGACCAAGCGTTTGATAGAACGGCGCCGAACACAAATGGAGCTATGCAAGCGTCCTATGCGCGCGCATCCGGAGGAGCTTTCCGGCTGATAAGTGTGCGGTGAAAATGCAGAATCGAACCACTTGCCACGGAGACCGTCATCGACAACCTGGATGTAGATAATTGGCGGTGGAAGATACCGTCTTGGAAAGTCTCCGCTATTTGTCTCATGTATGTGCGTCAGAGTGAAAGGGAGGGAGCTTACTCAAAATGCATATGTTTTAAGTAAGGGAAGCGCATGAACTCCATCTGACTGTCCGTTTGGAAACCAGTATCGAGTCGGTTCTCCATTTTGGGAGTTAAGAAAGAATTATCGACACCATCGTTACCAAAGGGGGAAATATACAGTCATTACTATGAGGGTCTTCAATGCTATTTTGGCCGCTCTGGCTATGCTGCCTGCTGCTGCGAGGGCACAGGAGTCAACCGCGGCAATAGCAATGCTCCAGAAAGCGCTGCCGCCATGTGCAGTAAGTCAGGTCCCAGCAGTGGCTAAGGGCACTTTTACTGACGATGGATAGCTTAACTGCATGGTGGAACTAATCCCAAGGTCGACCTGCGATCTCACAAATACGACATGCATTTGTACAAACGCACCGCTTAACGAACAACTCGGCATCTGTGTCCTGGGTGGCTGCACCGTTCCCGAAAGCCTTGGTATGTGTTACACGGTATACCGCCTGTTCAAGTCACCTAATTCAGCGCAGTTATGAAGAACGTGTCTCTGACCATGTGCGGTGCAGAGGTTCGTGACAACACGGATCTCCCCTATTACATTGCCATTGTCGGGTCCGCGGTCACGACGTTTTTTGTGTTCCTCCGACTCTTTCTTGTATTCATGCCTGGTGGCAAACGGCCTGGGTGGGAAGACGGTCTGATCGTTTTGTGTTTGGTGTGTTTTTTTTCTATGATCGTTATCTCAAGCTGGTCACTGATGCTGTATAGGCACTTTGCCTTGTCCCTGGAGGCTTATCCGGGCCCTGTAAGTGTTTCTGCATGTTCCGTGGGCATGATAATTATGCTGACCGATACGAACAGTCAAGGAAAACGGCCTAGGAAGAGACTTGTGGTATCTGAAGCCTGAGCAAATTACGAACATCCTCCGCGTACGTTCAACCCTCTCAACTTTGCAGGTCGCCCACGCCCTAACCAACCCCAGTTCTACTTCATTGGCGAAATTGCTTACCTTCAAGGAATGGGCATTCTCAAAATCGCCATCCTTTTGTTCCTTCTCGCCATCTTTCCCGACAAAACGTTCCGCAAATCGGTCTACGTCACCATTGGCCTCTGCGTCGCATACTGCATTACCTTTCTTGTCGCCACCATCTTCCAGTGCACGCCAGTATCCTACTCCTGGACCCAATGGGACAGCCTACATGAGGGAACGTGCAACAACATCCATCTACAAGCGTGGATGAGCGCGATTATCAACATCGTACTGGACGTCATTGTTATGGTTCTGCCCTTGAGGCAAATTTTGAATCTCAAGATGAATTGGAAGAAGAAGGCGTCCGTTCTGTCCATGTTCCTGGTCGGCACAGTGTATGTCCCAAATTCGCAACGTCACACGCAACTGCAGCTAACGAAGATTAGTGTTCTTGTCGTCAGCATCGTGCGCCTGCAGTCCCTGATCCAGTTTTCAAACTCCACCAACATCAGCTGTATGTTTGTGCCCACCATTCCACGCCACACATATTAATATTAATGCAGGGGACTACGTGCCATCATCCTACTGGAGCATTCTCGAGCTTGACATAGGCATAATCTGCGCCTGCATGCCTTCGGTCCGCGGACTCATCCTGCGCTACTTCCCGAAAGCTCTCTCCACCAGAATGACGAAGGGCTCACATGGCTACAGCAACGGATTAGGATCTGACAATAAGTTTTCGAGGAATCGGGCGCCTTCTGGCCTTAGCAAGTCTGACTTCATCCCGCTTGTTAATGTGCATACGACGGAGGGGGGAATTCGTCGGGAATTGGATGCGTGAGAGAGGACAGGCATGGTAGCGTTACGGTGAAAGTGGATCAGGAAGGCTAATACGAGGACATGGTGTGCATTGTACAACATGGTTCAATCAATTCTGCAAATAGGTTAACTCGAACCAACCAATTTTTTTTCTAGGCCAGTCCAAATGATCCGTGTAGCAAAAGGTTTCCGTTCGCTGGCTAGCCACCAGGAACAACCGGCAACAGGAGACATGGGCCATCAGGGCTAGACAAGTCATGGGCGTACGATTAGGGCTGGACAAGTCATGGGCGTACGATCAGGGCTAGAGAAGTCATGGGCGTACGATCAGGGCTAGACAAGTCATGGGCGTACAAGGGGGTCATGAACAGGCTGCCCCACCACCCCCTGTCGGCACCACCAATCTTGATAAAAGGATGCCGATTTTCCATTTCTCCTGACACTTACTACTATCAACAAATACTCGAACCCGTCTAATAATAGCAGTGGCCATACCAAGTGGTAGCATAGAACAGAGGAGAGAAAAAAACTCCAACGTCTTTTTGCCAAGATTCGTCGGACTAACAGGGGGGACAGCCCGTTCATGAGCCCCCGTTGTAAAAGACAGGGGGGTACCAGAGCCGCGGCAGGCGCTGGCCAAGCTGTCAGAGCCCGATCTATCCCGCTACAGCGGTACGGATCTGGCCAAAATCCTTCAATCTGGGCGGGGCCGGCTAGCAGAAAAACTCCGAGTCTAGGCGGGGAAATTAGGACCGCCGTTGCAAATTACCATTTTCTGGGCCTATATTATCAATTGTGCACAGGCACACACGCACGCCCAAGGGCGCGTGCTGCGAAGCAAGTGTGCCCTTCTGCTGTGTCTTGTCTTCTTACATTCCCGGTTGGAGTCACAGTCGTCGTAGCTGTCTAATGCCACTATCATGAGCACTATCAGACAGGCAGACAAGACGTACAAGTCGACGCTGCCGGAATGCGAGATTCCAAACGTGGATCTGCTGACGCTGCTATTTGGTACGACATGTGACTCGCTCTCGAATGAACACTATCTCATCCCACAATCATAGAGTCTGCACACTGCACGGCACAAGAAGACACCATCTTGCACGCCGAAGCCCACGATGCCAGCCTCAACATCACCAAGGCCGCCGCGCGAACCCTCACCAAGCAGCTCGCGCACGTGCTGCGCACGCAGTTCGACGTCGGCGCCAAAGCACCAGGGGAAGATGTCGTGCTCGCCGTATCCATGGGGCAGCACCTGCTGCCTACCCTCTTCTACGCTGTAGCGGCTGCCGGGGGCGTCTACTCAGCGGCGAGTACGACCAGTACGGCCTCGGAGCTGGCACGCCAGATCCGTGATGGGCCGGCGAAGCTGCTGGTCTGCAGTCACGACTTCCGGGGTGTTGCTGTCGAGGCGGCGCAGAGCTGCGGGCTGCCGCTTCGCAACGTGTTGGTTTTAGAGTCGTGTCCTGAACTGAGCTTGGAGAGTGTCACGGGGGAGTGGAAGTGCGAGCTGGGCGCAGAGCTGGACTGGGAGCGCGTCACGGACCCCGAGGTGCTGGAGAAGCGCGTGCTTTGTCTGCTGTACTCGTCTGGCACTACCGGTTTACCCAAGGGAGTCCGCCTCTCCCACCGCAACCTCTTGGCCCAAGCTATGCTCCCCGCCGCCACTAATCGCCGTACGTACACCTCCCGCTCCGAACCGCACCTCGTCATCCGCACTCTCGCACACCTGCCCACAGCGCACATCTCTGCGGTGCAGGGCTACTTCGTCAACCCCTTCTACGATGCCGGCACCGTCTTCTGGATGCCGCGCTTTGCGTTTCCTGACTTCCTCGCCTACTGCGAGCGCCACCTCATCACGACCATGTTCACCGTGCCGCCCATCTGCATGGCCATCGCCAAGAGTCCCATGGTGACTGATCAGCTGAGGAGCATGCGGATTGTCTACACGGGCGCGGCGCCCATCAGTGCGGGCTTGCAGAAGGCCGCGGGCGCCAAGATGGGCACTGGCGTCTTTGTAAGCCAGACGTGGGGGATGACCGAGGTGTGTGGGGGGTGCACACACATGCCGCCGTACGAAACGGATGGATTCGCGGGGAGCGTGAGCCCTTTGATGCAGAATATGGTTCTGCGGATCGTAGACGACGCCGGCCATGACGTCCCCGATGGGCACCGTGGTGAAGCGCTGCTCAAAGGCCCCCTCGTCACCACAGGCTATCACAACAACGCGTCCGCCAACAGCATCGGCTTTGTGGATGGCTGGCTGCGCACCGGCGACGTCGCGCTCGTCAAGGATGGCACCCTCTTTGTCGTCGACCGCAAGAAGGAGCTCATCAAGTACAATGGCCTGCAGGTTGCCCCGGCCGAGCTCGAGGCCCTGCTCACAAGCCATTCGCTTATCCATGACGCCGCCGTTATTGGCGTGCTGAATGACGAGGGAAACGAGTTACCGCGTGCCTACGTGGTGGCGGATCGAGAAAAGGTGTCCGAGGAAGACATCGAGGTGTTTTTCGAGCGAGAGGCGAGTGAGTTCAAGAAGCTGAGGGGCGGCGTCGTATTCGTGGATGCTATTCCGCGAACGGCGAGCGGAAAAATCCTAAGAAAGGAGTTGAGGGATAGGGCGAAGAAAGAGAGGGGCGACGAACAAGGAATCCTGAAAGGAGTTTGTTAGTGAAGAATCATTTCGCTCTATAGATAGTCTGAAATGTCACGTGTAGACAAAACCTCCCTCCTTAGTAAACATAATATCAAGCAGATTCCTAGACGTTTTTGTAGCAGTGCCACTCATCATCTCGAAGATTAGATTCACCAAATTACAAAGACTATGTAAAACATCATCCCCCTCAAATCTCCTCAAAACGCCATCCCCGCCTTCTTCGCCCCCGGATAGTTCATCAACTTCGCCCACAGATTCGTCCCCCCGCTCTGCAAGTCCCCAAACTCAGGACACTGTAAATTTAATAGCGGCTCCGCCAGCGCGTCTGTAATCATTTCCAATGGCTCTGCCAGCGTCTTGAAAAGCGTACCCAGACTATTCGGCGCCCCGAGCTTCACCACCTCAAGCAAAAAACACATGAGCCCATTCCCTTCAAGAATAGTATTTGCGTTCAGCACACCGCCAGTAAGATCGGATAAGTCGATGCCGACAAACGAGTTGACCTTGCCCATATTACCGCCCATGGAAAGCGTCATAGGGTGCGTGAGATACCACTTGACGAGGTCGAGGTTGAGCTGAACTAGGGTGTAGTCCTGCGGTATGCGGTACCAGTTTGCGGGGATCTGCTCGTGGCCACGCCGATAGGCGAGACCCGAAGGGGAGGTTGGCGAGTCGTAGACGCCCCAGAAGGACTTGAAAACTTCCTTACTTAGCACACCCTCGGACTGCTCGGACGAGTGATTGCTTAGCAGGCGGCTGCCAAACGCATACCCGCCATTCCGCCCTATCATGCCCGTGTACGGCCCGCTGTAAAAGTTCGGATTCGTGGCCACGCTCTCACCAACCCGTTTCGCAATGCGAGCGCCTACTTGGTCAAAACTCAAGCCACCCTCACCGATGGAGTAGTACGTGTCCAGGAAGAGCGACATGTTCATTGTCGCTGCGTCCCCGGTGACATACAAATCGTCGCGCGTGAAGGACCCGTCGGCCTCGATTATGTTGTGGGAGGCCGAGAGGCCACGGGGTGTTCCTAGGACGCCGAACAGGTTTCCGAGCACGTTGGACGCTTTGCTAGATTTGCCGTCGATGGAAAACCCTGGGCTGAGGGAGAGCGGATTGCCCACGAATACGGTGCCAATGGCGGCGACAAGGGTGGCGATGTCGATACCCATACCCAACACTGCTTCTTTATCAGTCCCGGGAGGGAGTGGAACTTATGCTAGTGAGACTGACCTTGGTTCGCCGCGGAGATGATTTGTACGACCTGCTTTCTGTCAGACGGACCTTCGGACGCAATAAAGTGGACAACCTACATTGGCAATGCCATCGCGGGGCAGGTATCCATGGTTCGCGAGCGCATTCAGGCCCACACAGGGACCTCGCTGGTCGCCTGCGTCGAAGTTAGGAGCTTTGAATACATGGTCTCCGGACACTGTCCAGAGATATTAGTCACGTGCTTCAATAGGGGGGCGGACGTGAATAATATACCGTCTACAGGCTTTCCAGTGTCGAAAAGCAAACGCTTATCCCGGATCTCAAGCAGTGCCTCATGCAACTCGTCGGGTGAAATGTTCAACCTCGCTATATTCTCGGGCGTGGGAAAAGACTGGACGAGCGAGAGGAAACCCAGCAGCGGGAACGTGAGCAACGCCGAAATGTGCACCATCGCTGCCAAAACTAATAACACAGTATGAGTAGAAAATGAGTGACCACAATATAATACGATGTCATCCTTCTTAGCCAAACACTTCTCGATATGTAGAAATGCAGCCGCGCCTATGGCCGCGCCTATCCTCCTCTGAGCCTCGAATTACGCTGCCCGTAGATGGTGATCTTGAAAGCGTTAGGCTCGCCACGAGCGCGAGATAGCGATCGCCATCGTGCAGTCTAGTACTATGAAACACGACGTGGAGATCGACTAGAGAACCGGCCTCTAGGAACTGTCTAGCAGGGGGCAGGGGCCTACTAGATGATGCTAATGCTGCGAAGATATGTGATTGGCGACATGCCGATATCCCGCCCTAGCATGACATCGCGTGCAACATGATTCGAATAATATTGAAATTCCCAACGCTGAAGCACAAGAAGTCCAGAGCAATGATGGCTGAGAGGAACTGTTTGGTGAAAAACCTGCATCAGGCGTCTGACTAATCATCGCATCTGCGAGTATCACATATGGCCGATGTTGCACCTATCACGACATCACGAGAACCGTGCATCCCTATATCGGGATATCCCGAGAAAAAATTTAGTTTAAGGTGACTCTCACAGCACCATGACTCTCCAAGTGCCGATCAACATTTCCCGACCTCGTTTTCTCGAAGACCATTGGATGGCTGGCAGGGCCGAAGCGCGGGAAATCCAACCCGATGTTTCTACTACACCGCCAACACTTGATATCTTTCATGGTGTGACGGGCCAGGAGATGAAGAGCCGCGGTCGCAGGAATATAATGTAGACATTCGCCCGCCGTTTGGTGGTACACAAGCATCCAACTTCACTGTCGCTTTCAGCATTCCAACTACAAGTCACTCTTTCAGTCACTCTTTCAGTCACTCTTTAATAATTAATCATCAGAGATGCGTACCTCCATCCTCTTTTCGAGCTTTATCGCTCTTGCGGCCTGCGCTCCCGCGCTGCCTCTCGATCTTCCCACCACGCAGAGCGGCTTATCATCGCTGCCGAAGCTCCCAGCCAGCGTCCCTGAGCTGCCGAAGCTCCCAGCCAGCGTCCCTGGGCTGCCGAAGCTCCCGGTCAACGTCCCTGGGCTGCCTGTCAACCTCCCGACCAAGCGCGATGGCCTTCCTGTCCCGGCCCTCTCCGGTCTTCCTGTCCCGGCCCTCTCCAGTCTTCCGCTCCCGAAGTCAACCAGTGCTCAGGTCGGGTCTATTCTCGGGAACGCGATCGAGATTCTGCAAGGCGTCCACGTTCTCGCTGGAGACGTTGTAACCGACGTTGAGGCCACTTTGAACGATGTTGTCAACCTTCTGGACAGCGTCCTCACTCTTCCTGGAGTTCTTATTCCCGACTTGTTGAACGTTATCAGCGGAGTCGTTGCTCTTGTCACTGGCATCCCGACTATTGGCGCTGTCCTGTCTGAGGTCGAGGCCCTCAAGCTCCAAGCAACCATCTCGGAGGTGCTCACCATCCTGAACAAGCTCCAAGGTTAGAGGTTCGCCTACGCATGCGAACGCCTACAACCGCCAATGGAAGGAGTTCTGTTTCTCATTCCCTGCGAAGGGGCTGTAAGCCCGGTCGATAGGAATGATGGATAGTTTACCTTCGCTCCTCTATCGCCCCTGTTGTCGTGGGCCAAGCCCAGCCAAATCTCTTGCTCAGGCTCTCCCTCTACACACCCCAAACCTATACCTCACAATTGTATCTAATCAAAGTTTTACATTTCTTTGATCGACAATATCAATTGGAAACCCCCATCCTGCTGCTCGTGTAATTTATTAGGATTTGGTGCCCTGATGTAACCGCCTGTGAACTTGACGTTTGAACATATTGAATGGAATTTCTCGAACGGAACTGCCATGAACTCTCCGTTTCATGCATAGCATGCTTATTAGCCTGATTGCTATGGTGCTTACAGTCTCAACTTACCGTGTCTAGCACAACAGAGTATGTGCCGCACTGCAAGCAGGAATTGTAAAGCCCTATCTAACTGAAAAGTCATAGCTTTGGCATACTAGCACACGTCACTAACACTACCTTCCCTGCAAAGAAACAGCTTCTGCAGCCACTGCAGCCACGGCTAAGTAACAAAAGATCGACAAGATGAGAACACCACCAGCCTTACAGCAACAAACCAACAAGATGCTGCTTACCCAGGCCTAGCTGCAATCGTTCAGACGCTCATTCTGAGTATTACCACTACACAATAGACGAAGGTTTTTTTTCAGATAAGACACGTAGGCAGGTAAAGCTATGATGTACCTTGCACGCCGGAGGTAGAAGACTCCTGCTGATAGCACCAAGCTTTAGAATTCTAGCAAAGAGGTATTAATGAGACATGCGTGGCGCTCCACAGCCCTAGGGACTGCATGAGCGTCATTGCAATTAGACTAGCAATAGATAGTAACGATGTAAATGATTTTTTCCAAAAAAAGGGCAACCCACAGAGACTGCATAATACGGACGTTCGTTATTTGTATACTTTCGAGGTCCATCACATAACGTCTGCGAGCCATGTATGTGCCATCTACGCGACTACTCCGATCCGGTCCAAATCCGGTCCATACGTACCATTCACACCTGATACTGTGATGGTATTTGCGCCCGTAGTACTAAACCCAGACAACTCCACAGCATAGTCGCGACTTACATCCACCTCCCAATTATATCCACTAAGAGGAAAGCTCACAGTCTTCGCCGCACCTCCATTCACGCTGACCGATGCAATACGCTCGTTGGTAGCGCCCATGTATCCCACATCGCCGTTGACGTAGTCGAACCGCACGGTCTGTGTGGCTTGCGAAGTGCGAATGTTGGACAGTGTTACACGACCGTTTGATGAACCTCCGAGATTTCCAACTCTTTTGGTGGATGAGCAGCTGGAGCATGACTGGATCGTTGCACCGGATGAGAGCGAGCCGTCCGATGCGGACACGTAAGTGTAGGTAGGTTTGGCGGCGGTGGAGCGTTGGATGTTTGAAAGGCGGAGTGCGAGAGATCCGTGACCGTTGATTTGCTTCGAGAAAGAAGCAGACTTGTTTATTGTTTGGCCGCTCCAAAGATCCTTGATGGTCGCTGAGGTGATGCCGAGCGCAGAGAGCTGCACGCTGAGCGTACGACTGGCGTTGCTGAGGTCTACCACAAGGACAGCCACATCTCCATTTGCGAGATCTCCGGCCCAGAGGTCTCGATCTCCAGTCCAGCGCTGGCGCAGTGTGATGGGCTTGACGGCTGAGTCCTGGTTGATTGCGATCAGAGCTTTGTTTTGCAGCACAGCAAGAAGGTTGCTTGACAAGGCCACGACATCGGTAGAGATCATGAGCGCAGACTTCAACATGGCCCACGCAGCAAAATGCGTGGCTTGCTCGTCAAAGGTCATACCGGAATTGCCGACCATGAGCAGGTCAGCATCGGCAATGTGACCTGGGCCAATCAACCCGGATTTGGCAATGTGTATAGCTTGGTTGTAGATGCGATAGACAGAAGCCCACCCCGATTGGATGTCATCCGACAGCCGGAAAGATGTGGATATACCCTTTGTCCACACAGCGGGTCCTTGTAGGCCTCCTGACGTGGTGAACGGAACTCCCCATTGGCAGATCAACATTCCTGGAATACCTACGCGCTGGAGCTCTTTCCACATGACTCCCATCCGAGATAAGAAATCAGTCCTTGCGTTTTTGGGGGCATTCTGATCGGCTGCAGGCCCATCGGCATAGCAGTTGTCATCTAGGCAAATGTAAGCTCGCCCCGAGGGAGTGGAGTGATCTTTTAAGACCTACATTTGACGTATTCAGTATTGAGAGTCTTGAAGAACTCCGCATCTGCGGCTTCGTAGCCCAAGGAACCCAGGACGGGGCTTGGAGACTCTGGATCGCACATGCGAACGCCAGCATCTGAGTACATAGTCCACTTCATTCCTTTAGACCTTGCATGGTCACTCAATGGCTTCAGGCCATTTGGAAACGCCTTCGTGTCGACCTTCAGTGCACCACTCGTGGCATTTCGTTGTCCATCTCGTGAAGCCCATCCGCAATCGATTTGGAAGTACTTGTAGCCCGCATTGACGAAACCGAGACTGGCCAGAGCGTTGATGGTTGTAGTAATCTTCTCAGTGTTTGGACTGCATGACATCTGGTTGTAGGAGTTCCAGCCCATTACTGGCGTCGTTGGGAACGACTGAGATGCGACATGTGTCACTCCGGCAAGGGTGATGAGAGCGGAACTGGTCCAAATCATGATGGCTGAGGCGAAGGAGGGAGTACTCGGGCGAGCCTGTCTTCTGTTCGTCGTGACATAACGGTATCTGATCCTTTATGCTGATGACCTGGAGGCAACACCCGAGGCACAGAGCCGATCGATGACCTTTTACCGGTGGCAGGAGATTCCAAGGTTATAGAGAATCACATGCGTGATGTTTTTCGGAGCGAGATCTTGATCAGGAAACCCAACCGCTTGCGACACAGAGATTTTTGCGGAGAATAAGTGTTGCGCGATCGGACGTGGAACAGGGCTTTCGATTTCTCCGTCAAATTGATTAAAGCCAAGGTAGTGGTGCGGGGACCGGATGAATCAAACCCACAAACACGGAAATATATCCACCTAGCTTCCCAAAACTTTCTTAGACCCTTAGTGTCATTATTCTGCCATTATAGAAGACGTCTCGTTCCTTGGTCAAAGTGCGGACATTGCACGTGTCTGAAGGCTAAGGCCTTCCCATTAAGACCGTACCAAGGAACCTCGGCTTTGAGATGGGGGAGGCAATGCGTTGTCGATTTGCTTGCATCTCTTGCTGGTGATAATATCGTTTGGCGATACTACACAAACCTGTGATCTCTTCGCTCATCTGTGGTACCGCGCAATCGAGTCGAATCTAAAGGCATAGGATATTCGACGAACTGAGAGCTGGTGGGCGATCTCAGAGTAAATGGCGGATGGCATGTATAAGGGGAGAAACGTGATAAACGAGGCTGAAGCATATCAATAGTCACTGTAGGTTCAATCGAACTGAATAGGTACTGAAGACACTTGACTACTTCCATATGTAAGTCAGCTGTAACATAAAAAACCATTGAGACAAGGCCGGAGTAGGAGATACCGAACGCCTGCCCACATCAACCCTTTCCTCCCACAAGCACCACCCCTCATGGCCTAGTGCAGTGCCCTAAGCGTCTGCTCAAGTGCAATACCCACGCCACCAACACCTAGCACAGTCCACAGCCACTTGTTACTCAGCTCATCCACGCTCGGCCAGAAGGCGTTCTTGTCCGCGCGGAACTTCTCGAGCTCGGCGAACTTCTCGGGCTGAGAAGCAGAGTATCGGCGCTGCTGGTGTTTCTCCTTCTCGGCATCGCCACCGAAGAAGCGGAGGAAGGCGTAGTTGGCGATGGGGCCGAGGAGTTCGATGGGCGCGAGCATGTCGGAGCCGTAGAGCATGACGATGAAGGAGATGTGGACGAGGGCGTCGCCGAGGTAACTGTTTGGTGTCAGCGATTGTTGGTAGTATGGGTGAGGGGGTGGCATACTTCGGGTTGCGAACGATGCTCCAAACACCCTCGCGCATAATGCCTCGCCCGCCCTCAGCCTTGTACTGGTCGAGCTGGTAGTCTGCCAGCGTCTCCATGGCCAGACCAGACGAGAAGAGTCCGACGGCAAACATTTGAATATACGGGTGGTAGCCGGTCATGACAGCACCTTCGTGGCGGAAGGGGGCGGTACTAGAAGTGTGTGTACCAAGTCAATGGGTGTTTCACATGCATTTGTGTTTCTTGCGTTGGGACTCTTACAATGGCAAGCTAATGAGCATCTGGAAGAAGGCCTCCGGAATGAAGACCTTGAACAGCGCACTGTTCCAGAAGCCCTCCGCCTTCTTGACCTCGGCATACCGCGGGTCGTCCTCGCCTCGCTCAATCGAGCGGCGAGCGATGCGGTAGAAGAGGCGTCCACCCCACAGCGTAACCCCAGTGAGCATAACGCGCTCATGCCATGAGAGGCGGTTGAACACCTGCGAGACAGTCAAGCCAGCAGCGAGCCGGCGTCCGACTGCTGACCACCAGGCGTTGGCGACCTGGCCACTGGGCCATAGCCAGTCCTTGGCTTCGAGGCGGTTGGTGTAGCGGGCTGCTCCATAGGCGATCAGGGCGAGGCCGGAGTGCAGAGTCAGCGACGGGATGAGCGTGTCCTTCAAGATACCGACATCGAACAACGAAGCATTTTGCACGTGTGTCTTCGAGTGCGTCCTGTCGATGTACGTGGCAGGAGGGATGTGGTTCGTCGCAGTGCTCTCCGAACCAGAACTGGGTTGCAGGTAGAAGTCGTGGGGCTTTTGTTCTCCGACCTGGACGCGGACATCTGGAGGCCTTGCAACCGAGCTGTTCGATGAGCTGAGCCACACCATGATGTTTGGGGATGTGTGTCAAGGTGCAGTGAGCGGTGTCGCGCGACTCGTACCTTGGGCTTTATTGTGTCGGGAGCAGGCGCTTTCCCCGCATTCTGTTGGGGGAGACGCGTGTGACACTGCCTTTCATTCGCCCGGCTGCAATTGACATTCATCCGACAATGACCCCACCATGATCCAATGATGAGGTGACATTCTCCAGCCTCATTTGTTGTTACTATCGCGCTGAGCCTTCGAGTGAAGAGACAGCTCGGGAGGCTGATGTCATTAGGGCCCAAGCTTCAACACCAGCGGAGATAAGACCCACGTCTTGACGAAGGCAGGTTTACGCGAACCTCGGAGGTGCCCCTCATGCCGAGATATCGATGCATCTGTGAGAAATGCAGTAAAGAGCGTGTAGAGAAACTTCTCAAAACCTTCCGAGATTGAAATAACCAAAAATGTCGTCCAACAAACCCCACGCCTTCAACCCTCCCACAGTCCCAACACCCCCACCAACCTATTCCCAAGTCTGCATCACCCCGATTGTCTCTACCTCCAAGCTCATAACTCTCGCCGGCCAGACCGGCATCAGCAGCGGCCAGAAAATTCCCTCCGACATCCGCGAGCACGCAAAAGGCGCTTATAAGAACATACTCAGTTGCTTGAAGGCTGCTGGCGCAACACCACGCGACATTGTACGCTTACTGTTCCCACAAAGGCGTTTTTCTAGCCCGAAGAATGCTCGCTGACTGTGGACTGCGATTTAGATACATGTCCGACACTACATTGTCAAAACAGGCAACCCAGACCAGGACGGAAAGGACATTGTAGATTGTGGTTGGGGGGAGCTGTGGATGGAGTTTATGGATCGCGAGGCAAGCGGACACAGGCCACCTGATACCGTAGTTGGAGTCGCCGGGTTGGCGATAAGTGGGTTGCTGTATGAGTGTGAGGTGATGGCACTGGTAAGTGGTTGATGTATCACTAGACTGGCGGGGCTAGAATAGTCTTGACGGTATATGAGAGTGAAATGGGAACCACTGAATACAACTTGTCGACCTGGTGTTGAAAGTCTACAAGTCCAATTGTGGCTTCGCTGAGTCAGTAGCGCTTACCTGCACGCTGTGGCCTAACAGTTTCGTGCATGCAGGTTATCGAGAGAACTACAAGTCTTAACAGCTGACTACGTCCGACCGAGGAAATATACCTAGTTGGGAATTGGTCCGCTGCCTCCTATAAGAGTCAATTGTCAGTGTCAGTTGACTTGTCGTCTCACCATATTCATCATGGCAGTTCGCCCACTCCCAACAGCGGACACGATCGCGCAGATAAAGCATACCTATCGCATCTACCGCCACACGCAAGACCTCGACCGCAAAGGCTTGTTCTTCTCCCCAGGCTGTCTGCAGATCTGCCGACCTACGCCGTCCTATGCTGCAACGACGCGTGACCAGATCGTGCAATACCTCAAAGACGCGGCCCAAGGCAGAGTGCCAGTGGAGACACCATCAGCCGTACCAATTTGCCTAAATGTGACGTCGACGCCAGCAAAGCCAGCAAAAGGCAAAGCAGTCTACACAATCCGCCCTCTAAAAGCTTCCGAATTCGACTTTAGCACAGATGCGATCACCGCGCCCATCGGCCTGAACGTGGAAGTGTTGAAGCAGAAAGCTATGCAGGAGAAGTGGGTGGGGATGCGCGTCGACCTGTGGGATGAAGGAGGAGAAAAAGAAGGAGGGCTATTAGTGAAAGTGCAGTACTGGTGGCGTTTTGAACAGGTACCGGAGCACGAGCGGGTCCTGGATGAAACAGAGGGGAAGGGCTGGAGGCAGTGTTTGCACGACATAATGTATCTTGGCCCAAGGGATGGGTCGGAGGGTGGAAATGGGGTCAAGATCCTCGAGTGAAGCTGATTGAGGTCCGGGAGGGTTGCGCTACCAGCTCGCGCTTTGCGAATTCGATGCATGTTCTGCGGTGTTAGAACCCGTTCCTGATGAAGGAGGAGACTAGCATCTGTTGCAGAAGTATGGAGGGGTATGTCGGCTAGACCTGCCATTTGAGCGATAGGGCGCCTGTCATTGACGTTAGCAACGGGTCAACGAAGATAAGCGTAGCCAAAGGCTATACCATGAACTTCCTCTTA
Organism: Clathrospora elynae; assembly: GCA_010015635.1. Taxonomy (NCBI): domain Eukaryota; kingdom Fungi; phylum Ascomycota; class Dothideomycetes; order Pleosporales; family Diademaceae; genus Clathrospora; species Clathrospora elynae. The sequence goes on from ML976029.1 coordinate 117,184, forward strand.
CCTTCTCTCTCTGCCTCATGTTACTAAACCGAGTACTGAACCGTTAACAATGGCATATACTCTGCTTTTGTCACTCGTACAATCTTTCGTCACCTTAACAAATGCACGCCAAATCACCTTTCCGCCAGTCTCGGGGTACTCATCACAACAGGTCATTTCTCAAAGTATTAATGAACCGGACATCACGCAAGCCAAATTCGTGGGATTGACGACATACGCGAATCTGCCGTACGTGCATTGTCTGGCTCCGGAGGGACAACATGTGGAACCCTTCGATATCGCAATCTTGGGTGCCCCGTTCGATACAGTATGTAGAGCAACAAATGGGCACGAAGTCCTGAACATGGAATTCAGAAGGGTTCCTGCAGCAAATGCTCACGATCAGTAGGGGGTGACCGCCCGGCCTGGTGCACGTTTCGGCCCTGGTGGGATACGGCGAGGATCAAGGAGGATCGAGGCCGCTACGGGATGGAGTGTTTACACAGGTACGTATATATGGTTAATGCGGTGGAATTCGGTGGAATGTCGTGGAAACTTTGTGGACCCGACGAAGGCATTTCCCCGGATTATTAACCCGCTTCCGCGGTGCACGAGCCGCGAGGTACTGCGGTAGCTGTACGCAATGTAACGTGGAAACCACTAGTTGCACGATGTGGTCTGCACGAGCAGTCCCTCAAAGCCTGCGCCTCAACTGTGTCGAAATGTGTGGCACTACATCGAGTGGGGGCGGTCCGTTGACTCCTGGGTTGGACCAGTAGTACACAATATACTCTCGTCGTTGATATTGAGCATTGCTGTAAAATATTTGCCGAAGCTAAAAAGTTCTCATTTAGGAGACAACGTGCTGCTTGATTGGGCTAGAGTCGTCGATTGCGGAGATGCTCCTCTGACTTTCTTGGTAAACATGTCCCGGAACCGTTTAAAGTATATTTTGCTGAAGTGGCTGAAAGGACAACACCGTAGCATTGAAGCAGCTTGATAGAGCCCATCAGGTCAGTCAAGCCTACCACAAAGCAGTACCTGACTTGCCTGATTGTCGATGACAAGATTGTGTCCTCCAGAAATACCAACTCAACCGAGCACACCAATCCGAGGATTATTACTTTAGGTGGTGATCATACCACCACACTATCCGCTCTGCGATCAACATATCATCACTGGGGTCCTGTAAGTGTGATACACTTTGATAGTCATTTGGGTAAGTCGAACAACCGTTAAGTCAAGCTTCCCACTAATTGCTCAACAGATACCTGGGATCCAAAAGTTTTGGGTAAGTCTAAACCCCCGAGTATGTGATACAAATACTAATCTGCGATAGGCGGAGGCATATCTCACTACGCGTAAGTCCATCTCCCAAAGTCCACAAAATATGTTCCTTGCTGAAGGGTTACACACCAGCGGGGTCAACCATGGAACTTTCTTGCACATCGCGCACGAGGAAGGCTTGATCCACAACACCTCTATTCACGCAGGGATACGAGCGCCAATGTCGCGTCCAAGAGGCGATCTGCGGAACGATCTTCGATGCGGCTTCGAGATTGTAAAGGCTCGAGAAATTGATCGCTATGGCGTCTCGGGAATCATCGAGAGATTGAAAACCCGCGTCGCTGGGACCAAGGTCTACATCAGTGTCGATATCGATGTGCTTGATCCAGCGTTTGCACCAGGTGAGTAACAGTATTGGACTGCGCTGTCGCGTAAGGCGCATGCGATCGTACTACGATGCGGTGACCTCCGATGATCGCAATACCTGATCGCGATACCACGTCAAACCACGATATTGCTCCGTCCCTTACTCGTAACGTGACTGACATGCACTTGTAGCTACAGGAACGGCCGAAGTCGGAGGTTGGAGCACACGGGAGCTGTTATCTATTCTCGATGGTCTCGAAGGGGTGGATGTTGTTGGGGCGGATGTCGGTATGTATCTTCTACCAACGTAAATCCTCGTGAGGAAGCAGACAAGCGCTAACTAGAGGTTACCTGTATAGTTGAAGTAGCTCCGGTCTATGACAACCCAGGTGAGACCACAGTATTGGCTGCTGCGGAAGTTGTGCTTTCTCTTGTTGGTTTGATGGTGAAGAACCCAAATTAGCCGGCGAGACGATGACGTACTTGTTTTTATGTGCCTGTGCACTAGGCAGTCTTAGTTAAACTGCGGGGTCATGTCTGATCGAGGTAACTTGTTGGGCAGCTGAACCATTGGCGACATAGTTGGCCCAGATGATCGCCCTTGTCATTCGCTGCATCTCTTTCGTAGAACAGGCAATTGGAACTTGGCCCGGACGAACTGCGCGATAGCTACGTGTCAGTTGTCGTACCGATAGTTAAGGGTGAATATTGTCGTGGAACTTGCAGAGAAGATAAGTTATTGACTGGAAGGATATTTGGGGCGGGTTGTTACACGTAAACGGCGATTTTTTTTGTTGATATACTTCTCCGTGTTGTGTACATGCACTAGAAATAATTTATCTTGAAGCTGATAAATATCTTGGGATGAGCGAACAAAACTGCATTCGCTTGGAGTGACTCATGCTGCCCTTTGCATGAAGCAACAATATGATGCGTCCTAACTGTTTGGAGGCGAACAGCGCCTAAAGGTTCGCACCTTCGGATTGTAGCCGACCAACTACGTTGTACCTCTTGCTGAAGAAGGTGTGCCAGTCGTTCAGGACCTGCTTTTCCTTATCGGATAGCTCGGAAAAGTCCGATATGCAGTCCTCTGGCTTTAGAGAGGAAAGACCAAGAGCACGGTTGGGCTCTTTCCCAGCAAAGACTTGAAGGTCGAATCAGCCGAGAATAACATGACATTCAGTGGGGAAAGTTTGACGAACCGTGATAGCCCTTTCCAGGTGCATACGTCTCTTTGCCACTCACGTCGAATACATCACCCTGATTTATCTGTAAGTTATACCCTCCTGCAATCGCCTGGTAGGGAGTGATAGAGACCTTTATTGCTACGAGAGTGGGGTAGCCTTCATTTGTGCCTGCCGATGAAGTTAGTAAACAACTTTCTTCTAACGGCCGTCTTGGACGCGCATACCGTCGCATTTCGCTAGATATTCGCGATGGATGACGTCATCCTTAGGAGGTTGAAGTGAGATGGGTTCCTTTGGAGCAAAGCGCTCTTTTTTTGGCTGCTCTGTAGAGTCGGACATGATGCTCGTTGAAGTTTCCGAGTGTTGGTGCAAGATGTCGGATGGTTAAGGCATAGACGGAAGCCGCGGCGTTGACCTCGGTAGGTGGGGGTGGCGCGACATCACGCTAACTAAATAGTGAGATGGCACTAGCCACCTTTCGTTTCGGACTTCCCACTACGGTTTCTCGGCTGCGACTTCTCGCTCATGACACCATCCCGTTCGCGATAAGTTCTCTTGTCTTGCATCTATGTGCGAGCCATTCATCACGCTTCTCGAACCTGGCCGAACTGCGGCTTCGCAGTCGCCAATGACTTTCATAGCAGCCGTCTTCGCGGAACACAGGATGAATGGTGGATCATACCTCTACCAAATACTTCATAGTATTTACGTACAAAACCAACAATATACAGGAAGACGCACTCAAGCCTTTGTGGACCGAATCGTCCAAACAAAACTCAAATCTTGCCAAAGACAAGCTGTACAAACACCGCCCAAGCGTAATATCATGACGCCGAAAACCAACACAATCGTGGTGACAAGACGTCCTGCCCATATGCCAATGAAGACGTACTACCCGACTATCCATACAGATCCACCCCTTTTCTCGCCAAGACAAAACTTCCTTGCACAGCTTTACCTGACTCTCATGTTGGCTTCGTTGCTGTAGGGCATTATCTCCCGCTAGCGACGCTGTATACTGTCCGAACGTTCCGTGTCGCTGTGCCGTACGCTTTTGTTCGTATACAGTTATCACAGTCGGTTTCGCGTTGCTGCCATTCGCGTTTGATGTTCCAAGCACCGAAGCATTGATGGCCTGGGTCGTTGCGCGCGAAATGACAGTGTTGAATGAGGCGGTGTTCGGTATGGGTACAAGGGAAGTGGATTTTCTCGTAATAGCACATCGTGGTATGTCGGCAGGGTGACTGATCTTGATGATTGAATGATCGAAACTACAGCCACGGTCAGCTTACTCGTCATGATGAAGCAACGCCAACGTACGCTGCGAGCAAGTGTCCGTGCTTTGTATGCAAGAGTTGGCGATCTTGGTGATATACCACTGTGGCTGGCCGGTAACAAAGTATTGGCGTACGGAAACTGAGGAATGTGTAGAGAATCTGGGGAAGTCTGGAGATTGGAATTTCAAGGCACCATCGCATCCCTTTATACGCAACTGACCCACACCATTGCAGTTGATACATGGGCTCTAGATTTTCATTCATCCGCGGCAACCCTGGGTTCTGTTGACTTCTTTCAGGGCTTTGCATGTGGTTTGCGTCACGCACCATCTACCAGTCTGCTGGTGGCTTTTGGTATCATGGAATTAGCCCCGCATCTCTGCGTCTTATGCAAACATCAAGTTAAGGGCTTGCGAAAGGGTTTTGCAAAGATTTAGCCTGCCGGTGACACTGAAAAGACATCGCCGTCACACCACTCTACGACTTGCGTCACGCCAGCTTACACCTTGAAGATCGCGAGCCAAAACTGGCATGGCTGAGTAAATAGTTCCAACTGAGGGCTTGGATCCAATGTTGGCCAGTGGTACGCCTAACAAGGAGGTTGTTGTTGCCGCCACAGGCGCACCACATGTTAAGTCATGTTACTGACACACAGATAGATCGTTGACTTCTGGATTGTGCACAATCCGGGGTCTTGGTCAACATTACCCGTAATCCAAAGACCCTAACGCCCAAGTGCAGAGTTGATTGCTCGTGTTCGGTATCGTACTCCTTCCGGCCAGCGCCTGCATCGTCGGTCAACCTATCATTCCTAGCCCAGTCCGAAGATAACTAACGTGCATCCGGTGAGTTGCAAACCTAAGTTTACAAAAGCGATTGATCGGGTCTTAAAAGCACAGTAAGAGCAAACTTTGACCTGCAGCCACATCCGTGGCCCCCTGCTCCGAGTTCCGAATCCGCCTATAACATGCTTTGTCTTATGTAGGGCACCGCTCCGGGCATGCGGCCTGCAATCCTTGTCTACCGCAAGATTCGTTCGCTCCGAAAGCATAACTACCAACACTCGTTCATGACTGTGGGTTGCAACGGGTTTCACAACATCGCGGAACCAAATCTCCTTTTCCGCGCCTTCCAGCTCTTCGATCTCATGAAGCTAGTATGGGCGCACCATTACTGCGAAGTGAGGAACGAGAGTCTGGGAGGGCCAGCGATGAATGAACTTGGCCCGAATACACTTATCACTTTTTAAGTCTATGTGGAGGGGTAGCTTGCCGGTGGGTAGAGACGGCACTTCAGTCTGAGCCCACTTCTGAATACACTTATCACTCCTTAAGTCTATGTCGAGGGGTAGCTTACTGGTGTGTAGAGACGGTACTTCCGTCTGAGCCCACTTCCCGACGCTGTATGAATCGTTGGCGCGACGTCGATCTGTCGAGCCCCACGTTTACCGATCACGAATGGTACCACGGCAGAGCTCGTTCATCTCGTGGCGCAACCACAACCATTGTGAACTCGAGCTCTCGGCTTTACATCCACTTCCGCCCGCTGGAAGTACCCAATGCGGAGCCGCACAAGTCACTGTGATGGGGCACGTCGATAATGAGCTGGAAAGCTCTGGCGGTCTTGAACTCTTCGAAGATTGACGCCGCCTAACGATCTACGATGTATCAGATCCTTTGATCAGCATGTTTGGACGAGTGCAAGCGACCAAAACCGTATCACTTCCAGGCAGCAGGTTTATATCGCAGCCTAGGGATACTACGACAGTACAAAGGACACAGGATGACATGTACTGGTTATCCAAGCTTCACGACGGGATTCGGGGAAGCGGTCGATGGGACCGGTTACCAGAACATGGCATCAGAATACACAGCCAATATTTCCGAGAGTTTTTGCAGATACTTGGGGAAGCTGTGCACCTCTTCGGGTACAACCTGCAGTATCTTGGCTGCCTTGTCTAGGCCAACCGCTGCATGAATGCATAGCGGCAGCACTGGTATACACAGGTAACACAGGGCTAGGCACAAGGTTAGGCGCCAGCACGAGCACGCAGCTCTCGGACATGGGGGTCGTGCAAACGTGGGTCCAGGGAAGCTTGTCCCGGTGCATTTTCGAGCTGAAGGCCACTTACAAGACGCCATCTCCAGCCTGCAGGACGACCTGAGCTTGCAGATGTGTAACGCAAGTAGACACTGACTCAGACCACTATATCAAACTAGCACATGCATATGCAACTCTAAAGTAGTTCGACCGGGCCAAGATGGCATCGAGAAGCGAGCTCGACGTTGCATCGTGTGATTAATCGCTAAGTTGTCCCTACCGTGCTATCATTGAACAAATTCGAGCAGACGCAAGACAAACGGATGCGGCCGCCTCCACTCTTGTGCACAGCACGAGCAATCTAGAGCCAGAGCCTTGAGAGTGGCGTCAACACGTTGCTTTAACCCGCATGACATTAATTGTGCAGACTCCACTGCAAGATGAAGTAGTGCCATCACCTCAGTAGGTGTGATCCCAGTTCCAAATCGAGGTTGCCGTGACCGAGATCATCGACCTACAACATCAATAACGCTAGGTACGAGGGCACGAACAATGGTTTAGGAGGAAATTGACTCTGCGCAACCACTGTGTTTGCGAACAAGCTTCTAGAAGTAGGTATCATACTATCTTTCGCAGCCCACAGTTTGTGCTTACTTACCTACGCTATGATCAACCCGGCTTCGTGACTCGGCTCCCGCACCTGCACGTAGGGAAAACGGTCGGAAACCCGCTTCCCTACCCAACGGCATGGTCGACATCGTTGAAAGTGCCCTAGCGAGCCCGCATCACGCCAGACTCCGTCATGCAGTGACTCCCGAAAAAGAACGCTGAATCGGCTTGACAGGGGGCGCTGACTTTGTGCCGACGAGTAGCTGCGGGCATTCTCGCCTCGTCTTCGAGAAGACTCGTCGTCTTTCCAACGACAACGACAACGACAACAACCACCATGATCGACGGCGCAGCATGTATCGCGACAGAAATAGTTCGGGGCATCCTGACTGAAGTCAAGATGATGACGGGAGCGTTCGATTTAAGGAACTGAAGTGAAAGGGCAAGGACCTGAACAAGAGAACACGATATGGGCCGAAACTAGGAAAAGCAGTGTAAAACGAATAGCAAGTTCTTTTCCATGGTAATGTCTGTGAGTATGAAACGCCATGGCTATATGCTACAAGAGAGTAGAAAAGAAAAAACGGCTACTTCCCAACCCTCTTCGCCTTGCGCGCCTGTCTCTTCTTAGCGATAATCCTCGTCCTCTGCGCGAGCTTGCCCTTATCCTTTGCGTCACCGGCATCCGCATCGACTTCCGCGTCCGAGACCCCAGCCTTCTTCCCGCCAACCCTGCCCTTGTCCTTCTGGGAAGCACCCGATGCAGTGCCGGATACATCACGTTTCCTTTTCTGGCCCTGCTTGCCGTCCTCGGCATCAGTCTCGCCATCGACCTTTGGCTTGGGCGGCTCGCGTGATTTCTCCTCGCGATCAGAACGCCTGTTCACCACGTTTGCGTTTTCAATGGCGAACTCGACGATGAGGCGCTTCCGCTTGTCTTCGAGTGCTTCCTTTGCCATCTTCTTACTTTTCGGCGTCTCCCCCTTGATTTTGTAGTCGACGGCGTGGCCGTTGAGCCAACGTAGGCCCATGAGCGCGTTACGATGTGTGTAGTACTCGATGAACCCGTACCCTCTGCTTCTCCCTGCGCCGGTGTCTTCGGCGACTTTGCTGCCGGCAGGTGTCTCGAAGACGATCTTGGCCTGCTTGACGATACCCTTGCCCTTCTTCTTGCGCATCTTCTCGGCGACGAGCATTTCCTGCCCACCACGAATTGTTTCTTCCCTGTTGAGCTTCTCACGCTTGCCAGCTTTGACATCAGCGGCGAATCCGACGACGGCGCCGCGAGCGAGCTGTTTGAGGTCTTTGGATGTGATAGTGCGGGGAATATTACGGATGGACAATCTTGTGAGCGACAGATGTAGGGACGGGTTTTCCTGAATCTGCTTGCGGCGCATCGTGGCGCTCTCTTCGCGCATCTTGATCTCAGAGGGCGCAAGTTGTTGGTATAAGGGCGCGTTGGAAGCGATGGTACCTTCGTTGAGCAGGTACAGGCGGCGCTTGTCTTTGTCGCGGCTGAAGCGGGTTGCGGCGCCTTCTGCGGTCAGGCGTGTGGCTTCGTTCTTGTCGACTGCGCGGCTGAGCTGCAGGATGCGGCCGTCAATGGTGTATTTGCCTGTTGGGTCGGCCTCTTCGTCTTCCAGAACTGAATGCGTAACGGTGATAGTGGAGCCGTCCTTCTTGTCGAGATTCTTCTTCTGTAGCTTGACCCGTGGGACGCCCTTGAGGCAGTTGATCATGTCTTCTTCCGTAAAGAATGAGACAAATCCCGTGCCCTTGGGTCGGTCCGTCTCGCGGTCGACCACCACGCGCGCAAATCGTATGCCGCCAAATTGCTTGAAATGCTCCATGAGAATTTCGTCGTTTACTGTGAACGGCAGGTTGCGGATGAAGACGGTGTATTCCTCCCGCTTGGGTCGGTTGTCGTCTTCGTCCTCAAGCTCGATGCCACCTTCCTCATCGTCGTCGGACATGTCTTCATCCAGATCTTCTTCATCGGCTTCAGAGTCGTCGTCGGAACTGACTGCAGATCTTTCAGCATCCTCCATTTCTACGTCCTCATTCTCAGCCCCGGCTTGAGCATCATCTCCCTCCTGCTCCGTCTTCTGCAGGCCCTGCCATGTGTCCCGATCCACAGCCCAGTCGACGGCAATTGGCCTGTCATCGACATCTTTGCCGTTAAGCTCCCGTATCGCCTTCTCTGCGTTCTGCTTTCCTCGTAGCGAAACGAAGCCGAACCCTCTCAGTTCACCGTTGGGCTTTTTCGGCAGATTGACAAAGTTGACTTTGCCATAGCTCCGGAAGAGTTTCTGCAGGTCTTCCGGGGTCTTGATAGTCCACGGCAGATTCCGCACAATCAGTTTCGGTGTCTGCGCAGCCTTGATCTGCTGTTCGCGCTCGGCCTTGGCCCTGTCGCCAGCCTTGGGCCGCTTCTCTTCGCCCTCACGCTGTCTCGCCTCGGCAAAATCAACCTTGATCTTCTTCCCCTTTATCTCGGTATTGTTCAACTCCTCCTTGGCTCTTTGCGCATCGTCGACGTCGGCGAACGTGACGAAACCGTAGCTTTTCGACTCCCTCGTCTCTTTGTCAAGCACGACAAGTGCGTTCTTGATTGGGAAGGACTCAGAGAAGTAGTCGGTTAGGTCTTGGGTCGTGACGGTAGGCGCAAGTCCACGGATGAAGAGTTGTCTGCGCGCCGCTCCTTTCGGCGTCGCTGTGGGCGCAGCAGCGGCCTTTTCGGTGTCGACGGGGGCGGTGACGGCTTCTGCGCCGTCGAGGGAGAGACGCTGGCGTTTTCTGCGGGGAGCCATTACAAAGGATGGGGTTTGCTTCGCTTTTCTCGCATTGGATCTTAGCGACGCTCTTCGAAAAAAAGTTCCAGCATCCCGGCGGTAGTTCTGCCGCTCCGGGTCTTGGCACCCTAAAAGTGGGGCAGGCCCTGATCTCGTTCCGTGATGCTTCGAGCAGTAACCAGCATCTTCAGCAGCCTCTCGTACGCTTTACTTCGCTTCCCCTTGACCTTTACTGGCCTTTCATCATGTTTGTTGCGTATACAATCGATTTCGACCCTTCGGCCCTTCTCCGGCAGGCTCGGATAGACCCAAATCTCTGAAATACCACCTACTTCAAACGCCCATAGGCACATCTAGGTCTCACAGTGCCTCTTGAACTGGTTCAAAAGCTATTTTCTCTCGAGTTTCTCGCAATTTTTACCAAAGGCATATATGTCCTTATATCCAGCTTCGATTCCCATGAATGTTGATCCTTTGAACCCGAATCTGCTTGTCCCCGAAAATACACCCGTGCAATCAAGAGCTTATCAGACGTCGCCTATGCTACCCAACGCATCCTAGCCCTCTCCCACTACATAGTCTGACGTCGCCAACAGTCCATAGTACACCACACGGGAGAGATAAACGTCAAAGAAGCAAACCTTGACGGCGTGTCTGGCGTCCAGTGTTGAAACCCCAAATTCAAACATGTCGCGTACGAATATAGAGGCAGAAGAAGGTGGAGCACTTTTGGACGCCAACAATGCCGTCGCTTCTTCCTCCCGTACCTACTCCACCTTTGACGATGCTACGAATTCTGCCAACATGGCATCCGCAAGAGAAGGAAACACGTCCTCGACAGAAGATGACAAAGAGAGGCCAGACGGTGCTGGTCGAGTGTGCGATCCAGAAAGTTACCATTCCCTGGCCGAACTGTTAGAAGAAAAGGATGCCTCACTGTACGAGAAGAAATGCCTGCTCATCAACCGCGAGATCGACATCATGGGAATGGGGCGATACCAATGGTCCATTTGGGCATTATGTGGATTCGGGTACATGATCGACCTGATGTGGGCACAAGCATTCGGTCTTGTTTTGTCTCCCATCCAGCAAGAGCTTGGCTTTGGAGCTGACCAGACTGGCAAACTTTCGATTGCCTTCTCATGTGGGCTTACAGCTGGCGCCTTCGTCTGGGGCGTTCTCGTGGATGTGATCGGGAGGAAAATGGCTTTCAACCTAACAGTCTTCATTGCTTGCGTGTTTGGATCATGCATTGGGGCCCCTGGCACTTACAACGCTATACTGGTCCTCACGGCTTTCACCGGATTCGGCGTTGGAGGGAACATTCCGATTGACACGACGATAACTCTGGAATTCACACCGCAAAGCAAACGATACCTTCTTCCTCTGCTCTCGATATTCCAACCAATTGGCGTGGTTATCTGTTCCATCCTTGCCTATGGCTTCATCCCGAACTACTCGTGTAGTCCGAACTTCTCTGAGGGAGACCGTGCACTGCCTGCATGCAGCGTTGTTGCTTCAGGAGAACCTTGCTGCACAAAAGCGAGCAACATGGGATGGCGATACCTTCTATTCACTCTCGGCGTTATTACACTACTAGTGTTCTTTCTTCGGACGATACTATTCAGCTTTCAGGAATCGCCAAAGTTCCTGCTATATCGAGGCAAGGACGCCAAAGCAATTGAAGTTCTGCATACCATAGCCAAATACAACAAACGGGCATGTACTCTGACCTTGGAGGATCTCGAATCTCTGGAGCGCGAATTCGAGACCACTCGGGGCACTGGTACCATGCTTGGCGGCGGTGCGAAGCAGCTCACCTCAACGTGGACTGAGAAAGTGAAACTGGAAGGAGACCGATTCAAGCTTCTTTTTTCAAGTTTCCAAATGACGCGGCTGACTCTACTGGTCTGGCTGACATATATCTGCGATTATTGGGGTTTCACGGTTGCCGGTTAGTATCTGATTATGTACTCTTTTAGTCGATGATACTGACATCCGTTCAGGCTCTTACCTCCCCCAGATTCTCGCAGTAAAGAACGGCGCTTTGAACCTGTCCCTCCGCTACACGTACCGCTCCTACATCTACATCTACCTCCCCGGTATTCTCGGTGTCGTTCTCGGCACCCTCTCTTACCGCGCCTCTCGCTTAGGCCGCAAATGGACCATGGTAGTCTCCTCCGCACTAATGGGAATCTCCATTTTCCTCTTCAGCAGCGTCAACTCCGCGGCCTCAAACATCGGCTTCAACGTCATGGAGTACTTCTTCCAGTCCATGTTCAACTCGGTGCTGTATGGATGGACGCCTGAAGCTTTTCCGGCACCGATCAGAGGCACAGCGTGTGGTATTGCGAGTTTCTGGGGCAGGCTGTTTGGAATCATTAGTCCGCTTATTGCGCAGCATTTGTATGCTGGCGGTGGAGCAGGGAGGGATATCAATAGTGTGTTGTATCTGGCTGGAGGGGTGACGCTGGGCTGTGTTATCACGACGGCGTTGCTGCCGAGTAAGCTGGTTGGAGGGCAAAGCTTGTGAAGCTGAACAAATGAGGAGGCTGGGCGAGTGGCAATGGCCGGGAGAGGTTGTATCGAGTTGGCTGAAGACGCTCACAGGCCAGATAGCGAAGTACGAGACATGGCACATGGATGTTAACGGAGATAGCCACGCTACACCACGTATCATATTTTATTATAGAGGTCACTGAAGCCGTTCAGATCATCAATATATAATTGAAGCTAGTCAACACGACCTAGCACTTGACCGTGTCCTGATACTCCGTAACTCCGCCCAATGCATACAAATCCATGTCATCATAACTTTGTCTTCCCTACCGCCTCAGCCTTCCTCTGCTCCATTAGATATCCACTTGCAACTGGACTCCACCCTTGACTCGCAACCTGTGGTATCGGAAACGGCGGCTTCTTCAAATTTTGTGTGAAGAACACCGGATGTCGCACTGCGCTATCATAGAGCGGCGTGAAGAAGGTGGCGGGAGTATAGGAAGGGCCAAAGGGGGGCATGGCTTCGAGTTGCGACCGTGGTCTTAGGGTACCGGAGGGCTGTATATTGTGGGAAGTATGGGAAGCTTCATGTCCAGCGCGTCGCTGTTGAGGCGCGTAGGTAGGGAGCACGGACTGTTGTGGAGGCTACGCCCTTGTTAGCAGTTACATATACAGTGATCAAGGGGTTACTCACCTTTGGTCTCGGAGACTGTAAGCTAGGAAACATTTTGGAATACTCGCGTGAATTTCATTAGGTTCGACGTAGGTGAATGATGCGGGACCGCAGCTGTCACGAGCCTCGGCAGATGTCGGGCGACGCCATTGGTGATTCGCGGAGACGGACACTATTCCGCTACGGCGCGCTAAACATCACCAAATGCAGCTGCTCTACCCAGCGCAAAACGACCATGACAACATCTCTCCGACATGCGAAGAACGCCCGCCTTGTTCTTCGCGGCTTCCAGATGCGCGAGAATACACACAAGTCGTAGACTGTACTCAGAGCCCATCGTCAGAATCACCAATGGCACCTTCTACCGCCAACATCCCGCATCAAGACCCGCGCCAGGCCAAGATGCACCTCCAAATCCGCCATTGTTTCCTGGCCTAACGCTCTCTCTGCCTTCATCCTCTACGCCAAATCAACATTGGGCGATCCTTAGCCCTTCGTCAGATATCCGGACCGCATTCCTTCAGATCCTCAGAGGGCAACTACTATGTTTCCCACCAACAGCGCGATCGTTTCCCTACCTCCTCACCCCAGATATCACCGAGAAGAAACCACAACTGAGATTCCCAGAGCGTGCAATTGAGTATGTGGGTTTCGATGTGGAGCGCAAGGCCTTTGGCGGCGCGTATCTCTCCGCTCGCTATGAGAGTCTGAAAGAAGATACGGATTTCATTGTTCGGCGCTACCTAACCGGGATCGTGACGATGAACCCTGGTGAAGAGGAATTGAAAGCGAAAAGCGTGGATGAAGAGGCTATGCGGAAGGTTATGAAGGATCTGGAGTTGGAGAGGTTTATCGACAAGCCGGTTAGTATGCTGAGTAATGGGCAGAGTAGGAGGGCGAGAATTGCAAAGGCGTTGTTGAGTCAGCCGGAGTTGTTGTGTTTGGATGCGCCATTCAGTACGTGTCAATCCTGATGAAGATTGAGTACGGTGGGTTAACGAGATTGTAGTTGGTCTGGACCCGATTGTGACAAAGCACATCTCCAGGGTGCTACATCGTCTAGCGGAAGCGAATGCGCCGAGGATCGTCCTATCACTTAGGCCGCAAGATACGATACCGGAATGGGTTACGCATGTCGTATACGCAGGTGAGGACGGCAAGGTAGATGCGCTGGGACCGAAAGAGGAGGTGTTCCAACATCTGAAGCAACGCTATGAGCAGGCTGAGACGTGTTCTGCGGATGGCATGCTCAACTCAAAGCTTATGGAGATACGCGAAGTGGGACGGCATCTATCTGAAAGGGGCGACTTCGACGGGAGCAGCAATGCATCTTCAAATACACCGGGTTTGAGTCGAGATGGATACAATAATATCGACACATCCGAACGACCTATCGGGAAGCCTATCGTAGAGATGCAAGGGGTGCGCATCGCATATGGTGGGAACTCTGTTCTAGGAGAATGGCAGCAAGACGTCAACGGATCAAAGAAAGACGGCTTATACTGGAACGTCCACAGAGGCCAGCGCTGGGGCATCTTTGGCGCGAACGGCTCAGGGAAGACGACACTGATAAGTCTCGTCACGTCAGATCATCCCCAGACATACTCGGCACCAGTCAAACTCTTCCAGCGCTCAAGACTGCCAGATCCAGGCGTTCCGGGAATCACCATTTTCGAAATCCAAGCACGGATGGGCCATGCTTCGCCCGAGGTCCATGCGCTTTTCCCAAAGAGACTCACCATCCGGAAAACACTGGAGAGTGCTTGGAGCGACACACCAATCACGAAACCCCGAATTGATGAAGATGCGACGAAACGCGTAGAAGCGTGTCTCCAATGGTTCGAATCGGAACTCAATCCCGTCCTCAGAGATAAGCAACCGACAAATGGCAACCTAGATTGGGCGTCTCATACTCTCTTCGGTGAAGTATCTTTCTCGGCACAACGCGTACTCCTCTTCCTCCGTGCCACAATCCGCAATCCCGACATCGTCATCTTAGACGAAGCATTCAGCGGAATGGACGATCTCGTACGAGATAAATGCCTCCTCTTTCTTAGTCGAGGGCAATCAATGGAACTCCAGTACTCAAATACTGGTCCGAGGCCTGTAGAGAGCGAGACCACAAAGAGGGGAGAGATCGTTGTGCCAGGTTTGCAGGAACGTCAAGCATTGCTGTGTGTCAGTCATAGCAAGCAGGAAGTACCTGGGTGTATCAGGGAGTGGGTATGTCTACCTGAGCCGGGGACCGGGCCACCGAGGTTTGGGACGTTCGATGGGCCCGTCGAGTTGGACGGGAAGAGGTGGGGTGAAATCTGGAATCGGGCCTAAATTCTAAAAAGAAATACAACATCTGAGACGAGCGAAAATACACATGGAGTTTACTCAAGCCCCCACCCCTAACGCTCACATGCATCTCTCTTAAAAGCCCCCAGGCGCATAAAACCCAAACCCTCCCCTCAGGATGATACACCCTCTTCCACCTCTCCACATTCTTATGTCCATATATCTCCCCGCTATACGCAGAATTCACATATAAATGATACCCGCCATTCTCCCGTGCATCTTCCGCAATCACCCTCCGCATCTCCTCTCCCGCCATCCACGCAAGCTCATTCAGTGCCTCATTCCGTATCAGCGGGTCTTTACTCATATGCAAACTCGGCCACAACAGCGCAGCCGCAACCAACACTCCACTATCCCACCACAGCACTATGCTTCTTGCTTCGATCAACAGCTCGAGTGGGGTACTGTTCTATTGTTATGGCGCTACTGCCACCTCTTTGTGCGCTCTGCATACCCTTCCGTCTCTCTTACGAAAGATCTAGGCATGTTGCGAGAAGCATGCGCTCGTCCAGGTGAGTGTAGAGCGCAACATAGTCACATAGAACTGGCCTCTTTGAACACATCTTGATGGCGTTGTTGACCGAGTGAGAATTGTTGAGATATGGTATTGTAGGCGCATATGCGGGGTTAACTGTCATACTTACCCAACCCAGCCTGCGGAGGGGCGAGCGAGCAGTGCAAGGCTAGGAGAAGGTTGATGTAAGCTCTGGTATGCAAGCACTAAACTACCTTAACTTGAAGCCTGCTTGCCCAGTGTGAAAAGAGTAAGCGCCTTTTGCATGATTTTCTTCTCGCTATACATCACTCATCCAACTTCCCCTTCTCACTCCTCCTCTTCCTCCTCCTCCTCCTCCTCCTCCTCCTCCTCCTTCCCCTTCCCCTTCTTCTTCCCACCCAACTTACCAACCTTTTCCAGTATCTCTCCCGCCAATCTCTCAAGATAAAAGCCCGAAACCTCTCCCGGCAAATCCTTAAAAGCTCGAACAATCTTCTCAACATCCCTCCTCCCATTCTCGTAAGCCTGCAGATCCCGATTCCCATACACATCCTTACCCGCTGCATAGCCCTTGTCTAGACCCCGCCAAAACACATTGACTGCCACACTTACCCCTTCTTCGGGTGTGGCTGTGTGACTCCACATTGGTGGTATGAAGAGGACATCACCAGGATTCAGAGACGCTAGGTGTGGGTGAAGTCTGGGGTCTTTGGAGGTCAAAACATCGGTGTTGGAGGATGAGCCTCCGGGTGGGAAGTCGAGGTACTTGACGTCGGAGGGTGGGTAGAGGTAGAGGGTCTTGGTACCGAGGATCTGGCAAAGGATGTTGGACAGGACGTCGTAGTGGAGCCAGAGAGATACTGGACCCGAGATGCGCAGTGGGGAGCTGTGGTAGTTTGCCTTGACGACTTCACATACATCTGGTAAGCGGAAATCGTCGGCAATTTTCGGAAAGTCATCTTCGAGTTTGGTGGGGAGCTTGTTGGGTTGACTCGATGACACGGCGCGGAGGTATGCGCATGAACCTTGTGCAATACCGTCGAGGAATTCTGCGACGGTCTTCTTGACGTACTGGAAGTTCTTGTCTTTAAACGTCATGCGGTCCGACGAGCATTCATGGATAACAATTTCCCGGTCCGGACCAATCTTCTCTTTTAAGTAATCAAGAGTCCATAGGTCAGTGCATGGGCCAATATCGAGGCCTTCGATGATGACAGGTTTTGACATCGCAATTAGTCGAGAAAATTCAACTGATGTCTGCACCCGCACCCGAGGGACCTCCGCAATACGTGCTGTGGGCTTCTTCTGCTTCTCTTTTCGGCCCTTCGGTTTCGTTTCAGCTTTCTTCGCTTGCGCCGCACCTGCTGTGCCGCTGGGCTGAATCGGCACCACACGCCAGGACTTCGCCCCTGGCGTAACGGTAGCAGTGATCGTGAAATGGTCCTCGTTCCAAAAGCTACCCATGGAGAAGCAGACAGCCCCCCCTCCTGCAAGCACCATCTCGTCTCGAGACAATGAAACGATACCCATGCCTACTAGCAGAGGCCATGCCGATGGCAACTGCATGCTAGGATACTCCATATCGATGGTCGTGTCCCTGCATGTCACTAACAAGAATTCTTCTGACAGACTGTGAATATGCTTCTGTGAAACGCCTCCAATGAGAAGGAGTGAGGTTTTCCAAGGCACTAGAGCGGCGCCCACACGCGCATATGCAAAATTCCCTACGCCGCTGCGAATATCATTGGTGCGATTCTTAAATGTCAGTCGTGGAGTTGGTGTGGCGGAGACTGACCACTCCCACACATCCTCCAAAACTGTGCCGTCTTCGCCTATGCCACCGATTAGCAATCCCCAACTTGGAGCTGACTCAACCGCAGACATCGCGGCGCCGAAGCGAGCAGGTGGATGCGGACCGTCGACGGGAATGCTGTGCCAGCCGTTGTTACCTGTCCACAAGATGCAGTCATCAAGGACTGCGCCGTTGCTGGCTTTGCCACCAAAGACGAGGACACCGTGGACTTGGAACTCTCCGGACCCCACTGGAATTGCGACAGCGCAATGCCGGTACCGAGGTATCGTAATGTCGTCCACTTTGGTCCAAGTCCCATTCTTGTTGAGCCAGCAGTCTGCACAGGCTTGCGTTGGTGATCCGCGACCTCCGACCAACAACGCCTCACCGTCGCTCAAAATTGATGTGATAGTATGGCACATGCGTGCAGGGGACGGCATATTACAAGGCTGACTGTTAAAATCCTTGTTAAGATCTTCCCGCTTCAGCACATCCATATCGGCGAGACGGGCTTGCGTTCCCTGTCCTCCGTGGAAGGCAACAATGTCCTTGTCTAGAGCGAACGCTGCTGTGAAACGTCGTGGCTTCAATGTAGCATCAGTTGATGGCTTGCAGAATTGCAGAGTGATAGTCTCCGCATCGGTGGTCTTCATGCAGTCTGCAGTGGCTGCCTCCTCCCTGAAGGCTTCAGTCGGGCTCCTTTGCTCCGTGTTTGAGGCGACGAGTAGGAAGTAATGACCGCCAAATAGCGCAAACTCTTCCCACTCATCGAACGGCTCGACGGCATCCAGACCGCGTCTGACAGTGGGAGGGGTAAACGCATCATCCGACCACAAATCCCACAGATTGCGAGCCATCATTAGCGTTGGCCAACCTGCATCGCGGAACCGAGATGCCTGCTGAGCCAGTGACCGATATTGCTTCACAGCCTGAATTGACGTCTGGAGCTTGTCGAAGTGGGACAGCATGGTCTTCGCAAAGGGATGCTCTGGGCCTTGGGGGAGGTACTGCTCTACAAGGTATGAAGTCAGTGTGTGCCAGGCCATATGCCTTGGAATACATACCTAGTATACAGAAGCGGGCTGCAATGATTAGTGACTGTCTGTGAGCAGGAAATTTCGAGCCGACATACCGTCTTCAAAATTACTTGCCCATTGGATCAGAGCATCCGCATCCTTTACGGGCATATAAGTCACCGACACCTCGGCGACGAACATGATTGAGGTTGCCGGAACATCGAACTCAGCCCGTAGAATGGTTTCAAGTGTTTGGAGGTGCTTGAGGTCGCAGCCCAAGGCCATATAACCGTCACTGCGAAGATACACAGGCGGCTCGGACGACCGCAGCTTGGTTTTGAGCAGCGCGTCTCGAAGGAGGCCGTTGCTAAGCATACGATCTCTTTTCCGCTCCATCAACTGCGGATAGTCGACGTCCACGAATGTGGCTTTCTGCGCAAGAGAAGCATACCTGTGCCAGAACTGGAAGGGTAAAGGGTCGCTTCTCGATGCTTAGCGCCTTCTTTCGAGATGCAAGTCGTTGACGGATGTCTTACTCACTATCCACATCCAAGGTTTACGACGACCTTTGGTTTGCCGTTGTCCTCTTCGAGGAACTGACGAACTATCTGTTCGATTGTGTGCATTCGAAGCCAATAGCCCCGATTGATGAGTGGATTGCGGCGGACGAACTTTGGCACAAACGGCTCGTAGAAGTCTGGCTCATCGCTGAGATACAGTTTGGACACGCTTCTCTTCGATACGATGCTGCTGTCATTGGTCTGGCCTCGTTGTTAGTCCAGTGAGTGTTGAGGTACCTCCCGGTTACAAGAAACTGGGAAAGCCTACATTCATGATGTCGACATCCCTCTTCTCTCTGCTCGTTTTTTGATTCCCATTACGCTTTCTAGCGCTTTTTTTGTTTCGCATCTTTGTCTTTGATGGCTTGCTTTCCATGTCGATGTCCCGAAGCAGAGGCGTACCAAGAAGAGGGATGGATTTTTGGTGTAGCAGCCACAAGCGGGGGGGCTAAGCTGATCCCTGCATGCGTAAACCATCAGGCGGCTGTGGAAGCTGCGACCTGGAGCTGCGTCATGTGCGAATAGTCTTGGGTGACTCAGGACGTCTTTTTGCGTAACCACATGTCGCTCACTTTATCGCGACTACCCGGGCCACGGAGTACCTTTACACGTCGTCGGTAGGCGATCGGCAGCCCATAGCTTCGCCCAGCTATCATCCGCCAGAGCTCGCAGCTCTTTCGACATCCAGAGCACCGCTGTCGGACATAGCCGCCATGAATTTCGTGACGTTCAACCAGGATCACAGCCATCTGGGCGTTGGTATGCGATACTGCGACCTGCAGCTCCATGGGTACTGATATTGCTCATCAGGTACCACGAATGGCTATCGCATCTACACCACCGACCCATTCACCAAGCAGTCCGAATCGCGCGAAGGAGATGTCTCCAGCCTGGAGATGCTCTTTTCGACCTCCTTAGTCGCTCTCACCCTGTCGCCCCGCGTGCTGCGGATACAGAATACTAAGGTGCGTGGTCTAGACACCGAAGTTTGCCTCGGCAGGTACTGACAATGTGAAGAGGCACTCGACTATATGCGAGATGACGTTTCGCACAGCTATCTTGGCGATGCGCATGAACCGGAAGCGGCTTGTGGTGGTGCTTGAGTCGGAGCTCTACATCTACGACATCAGCAACATGCAGATGCTCAAGACCGAGAAGACGTCACCAAACCCTAATGGTAGGCCACAAGATTTGACTGCTGTGCCTTCACTAACAAGTCACAGCCATCTGTGCTCTATCAGCGTCGTCGGACAATAACTACCTCGTATACCCGCTCCCCACGAAATCCGCGCCCGTTACCTTCCAACCGCCTTCGCATGCGCCGCCCAAGTCCGACCATATTGCGCCCACAAGCGGAGAGGTCCTGATATACGATGCTACAAAGATGGAGGCAGTGAACGTGATAGGAGCGCATAACTCTCCGCTGTCTTGCATCGCGCTGAACAACCATGGTACCCTACTGGCTACGGCGTCCGAGAAGGGCACCATCATCCGAGTCTTCTCGATACCAGATGCACAGAAGCTATACCAGTTCAGGAGAGGCTCGATACCCGCGCGGATACTAAGCATGTCCTTCAACTCGACGTCGACCCTGCTCAGCGTATCGTCGGCGACCGAGACTGTCCACATCTTCCGTCTAGGTGCGCCGAACACAAGCAGAAGCAATAGTGTGTCTTCTGGACCCACCAGGCCAAAAGCCTCGTCCCACCACCGCAGCAGCAGCCGAGCCAGCGAGGAAAATGTGGACGAGTTCGGTGCCAGCACAGCGGGCGTATCGACTCCGGAGCGGAAACCACTAAGTCCGACCTTCGCCAGCATGATACGGCGAACGTCGCAAACCGTCGGGAAGTCTTTCGCGGCTACTGTTGGCGGTTATCTCCCGAGTGCAGTGGCGGAGATCTGGGAGCCTTCGCGCGACTTTGCGTGGGTCAAGATACCGCGGTCGCCGAATGTCGCATCGTCAGGGCCAGTGCGGACAGTGGTTGCGCTCAGCAACAACGGTCCCCAGATCATGGTGGTTACAAGCGAAGGCAACTACTACGTCTTCAACGTCGACCTCGAGAAAGGCGGCGAGGGAACGTTGTATAAGCAGTACTCGTAAGTCTGTTCACTGGGTTCTGTTTGAATGTCCTGGCTAACATGTATAGTCTCCTCGAAGCGAACGAGCTTGCATCAAGCAACTCACAGGACTTGCCCGAATAGGAATTAAGCGGATCTTGCATTGCTACTGGCGTTCTTGCGTCTCATCTTATTCCCATGGTTGGCGCATGGTCTTTTAAGTAGTACCATCCTTGGCACTCCGTCACTAGCAATTCAAGACGACGTGCGTGTTTTTACACAGCGCCCTAAAATCTGCAGTGATTTCACGAGAGTGTACAAGTGACGATGATGGTGCTGAATCCGCTCCATGGTGCATGTGAAGATATCGTGAGGCTTGAGATGGCGGATCGATCGTCCCGCAAGCCCTGCATTGGCCTAACCCCGCTTCTGACCTCATCGGTACTTAGGCGCACCCCAACTGTGGTTCGCGTCTCGCTGCTGAAGCATACTTCCATCACGTCTATATATTGCACCGACAATCTCCTTCCTCACAACTCTACCGCACCAACCTAAACGAACCCACCGAACCCACCGAACCCACCGAACCCACCACTCACAAAATCCACCTGCACAGGCGTAAAATGGTGTACGAAAACAGCACGGGTAATCCGCTGTCGGCGGTTTCGCTCTCAACCTTCATGGTATGCTCGCTACCAAAGAGTGACGGCCCACAGCTCAAGAATTCCACCGAGGCCATAGCGCTGGCTATCCATGCGGGCATGATCTCCGTTGGCTTCCGCCTCGTCGGCCTGGGCGAAGACGAGCGGAGAGAAGCATACGCAGATGCAGAGCAACCGCGGCCACTTCCCGCAGCATGGAACGCCTCCTCGTCGTACGCCTTCCGCTACGCGCACGCGCAGTCGGCCATGGAGTACCTTGTGAAGGTCAACAGGCTAGGAGCCAAGGCCGTCGTCTACGCGCTTGCGGATGGCGACGACAAAACCACACACTTTGACATCACAACAAAAGACTACATCTCCGAGTCGGCATTACCCTTCAGTATCCCAGAAGGCACATCGACAGGGGACGGTGCCGAGAAGCTACGAGGGCTCTTCATCTCAGCAGGCCGACTGAACGACCTCGGCTCGCTCCTCAAGATCTCCGTCATCCAGAAGCTGGCACCCAGTCTACAGAAGCAAGGATACGAAGACAGCAATGAGTCAGGCCCACAGAGAGGCGAGCCTCCGGACACAAGTCAACCGCCCAACGAGCCAGAGCCCGCACAACCGCACCCGTTCGGCGCCGACCCACGACACAACGACCCCTTGGCCGCGCGACCAAACTACGGCGGACATCTCCCCGAGCCTATCCCCGGCTTCGATGACGAGCACGGTGTCTACCGACAACCACAAGGAGGCTTTCGCAACGACCGCTATCCCGTCGACATCGGACACAATGATCTGTACCCGCAAGGTCTCGGGCCCAACGATCCTCTTCGTCCACATCTGGCAGGAGGCCTGCCGCGGCCAGGTGGCTTCGGCGGCGGCGGCATGCATCCCACCTTCGATGACCCGCTGTTCGCCGGTCAAGGCCAGCCGGGTGGATATGACCCGAGGGCTCCTCCGGGCGCACGATACGATCCCATGGGCCCAGGTGATCCGCTAAGGGACAACCGTGGAGGACAAGGCTCAGGCTTTCCCCGCGGCGGAGGCTTCGGAGGAGGCTTTGGCGGAGCTGGTGGTAGACCGCCGAATCCGTTTGGAGGGTTCGGCGATGGAGATTTCATCTGAACACGTCGGAAGTCGGGTTGCAGAAAAAGGATATGGTATAGTGTAACAGTGCGGGGAACGACATCACGATTTATGAACAGAACATGACCATTACATGGGATAGCGCCTTCTGAAGGATGTGATCACGGACCGCCTCAGCCGCGCACGCGTACGAAGGATAGGCAAAGAAGAGCGAAGTAGTACATCACAAACCATTACAATAACCCCACCAAGCCATGTAGCCACTTCCCCACTCGTGATCCGCCTGTCTCTTTCTGTTGACCGGTACATTGCCGCCTTTCAAAACTGCCTTGCGCCAGGCTCACCATGTGATCAACTTCTCGCATGGGCTGGTGACAGCATAGTTGGATAGGTATAATTTCATATCGTCCTAGCCATTGCTCGTGCTTTTTTTTTGGAATGACCCATCGGGGGGCCAAAACCGCGCTTAACACAAGCAAGGGCTAAGCGAGTTCTTCGCTCTTTGATTAGAACGAGGACTTGGGATATTGAATAGAGAACGCAAATATAGCAGCATGGTCCTAAGTAAGCCAGCTTCGAAAAGAGCACTAGAAGATGTGCGCTTCCCTTGTTCGCTCGCTGAACGGTGTGATGTGATGTGCCGTCTCGCCCCGTTTGGTCCTACCCGCGAGGCGCGGAACCTTAGCTTGACGCTCCCTCGTGGATGAGCGTTGGTAAAACCGGGTTATTACTGCTTATCATACGGAATCGGCGTCCAGAGATTGAGGTAATGTCTTGCTTCTAGCCTTCCGAACCATGTCCGTGGACATGGAGCTCCCCAACCATACCATAGGCACTCGGTGAATTTACCGGTCAGCCTAGGCTTGTCGAGTGTAGCCTGGGATATAGACATCTTCAACGCCTATGCTGGCTTGCTTGATACGCGTACGATGGAAATTACCGGGCATACAGCTCGCATTCTTAATCTACGGATTAGTGATTTTATCGGGCGGTATGTATCGTGTGCAAGGCAGAGTAGTACGGAGAGCTGGAATGCCGACGGTATAGACACACAACGGCATGCCTTGGTGTGTAGATCGTCGTGTGTAGGTCGTCATTTGTGGTAAGGGCAAACCGACGCAGGTAGTTTGCAGCCATTCGCAACTCACCACGTCTATACACCTGCCCTGTTTAGGGGAATATTGTCTTGAAGACCCCGCTCGATCATCATCTTTTTGTCGTTGTTTGTTGAGGAGATTTGGGGCCAAATGCAGGGTGTTCGCTTATGGTGTTGGATCGTCGTACACCGGGCGCGTAATCTACGGCCGTAAGGGGATGGACGCCCGATTTTCACGTGGTGACGGACGATAACATATGCAAGATAAAATGCTGCTGACGAAGACTTAGTGAATCGAGCACATTGTTGGTTAGTGAAGCTTGTCGCCATCGCTCGCGGAAGGTTGCACCCGACGAGCTCTACACTACTGGTTACCGACGCTGTGTGTATGACTTCGGTTACAACATGAAAGTAGTATTTGCTTAGCCAAGGGCTTGTGGATTCCAGCGTTGCATATCTAATGCCAGTGGAGGTCAGGCGCGTCCAAAGCCTGACAGTCGGGTGTAATTTCAAAATAGCGGTGCAACGATTGGTTCGTGACGCGGGTTCGTCAAGTAACTCGAATACTTTATGCTCTGACCAGTACGCAAGCATTGTAACCATCTTGTGCATTTAGTCGGCTCGCATCATCTTGAGCAGGAAATCAGGGTAAGCGAAGT
The DNA here is from genome assembly GCA_010015635.1 of Clathrospora elynae. Taxonomy (NCBI): domain Eukaryota; kingdom Fungi; phylum Ascomycota; class Dothideomycetes; order Pleosporales; family Diademaceae; genus Clathrospora; species Clathrospora elynae. Next base: position 141,646 of record ML976029.1, read on the forward strand.
GAAAAGGCTCCAGGTCCGTTCCCTCCGGGCCCTGCGGGTAGTAGAGGAGGGACCTTCCGCTTGCGCTTTGTTTGCGTTCATCCATTTTCATGACTCTTGAACGAGCGGTACGGCTCGCTTGTACTGAGTCGATGGCTTCGGATGCACCGACGGTTTAGAGAGGCCGACGGTGGCGGCAGGGCCCTGATGCCGGACCGATCTGGCCGTGCCGCATCGTGGTAGCTTTGCAAAGGGGTCCGGGGAGGGCATCCGAATGGCAGCGAAGATACTATCTGCCCTGCAGTATGAGCTGATGTTCGACATGCATATGCCGACGACATATTTATGATAGATGGTCGGCAATTGGTCGTAAGTATCGAAGCTAAGGCCGGTGAAGACACCTAGCCGTCGGTGGACTGTGGGCTCTGGAGACGATCCAAAAACCATGAACATGCTTGCAAGGTTCATGGATGTTACGGCCAGCCCCCCTCGCGCACAGCGCTGAAAATGAATGTCGAATGCTGTGATGTTTCTTCGTGCTTCAATGGATGCGAATAAGACCGAACCGACAGTTCTTGTAGCAGCGCTGAGCGATATCCAGGCAGCAATATTTCGTTTCGGCTTTGATATCCCATTGGAAAGTCTCCGTTATCTTCGCGAATCATGCATACTCGGCGAGGCTGAAGATCTTGAGCGGTGGAATAGTTCAGCCGCGCTTAAAAAGTTGATGACATTTTTTCCGAACTTATCCATACAGGTAGTTCCGGTGTGCGCGTCAACTGAGATGCGATATTGCTTTCCTGTTCGGGGAGTGGGCTACCGTACTGTACAAGAGGCGACAGCAGGGCAAAGTTGCCAAGCGTACCCCGGCATCAGGGTACTGGAAGAGGCTTCTGCATAACGCTGGTGTACGCGATGTCATATTATGTCGGTGCATGTCCGTAACAGGCATCATCTCCGTGAGAACGTGCCGATGATAGGCCGGGGAAAGTACAAGCCGTCCCCGGAGAGCGTAGCGAATTTTTCTAAGAGATTAGACTGTAAGTACAGAGGCTTGCTGGCGTTGACATGACAGAGCAGAAATAGTGATGACCTGCAAGCGAAGGCCGGGAAGGAGACTGGGAAATTGTTACCCGTATCCTTGTCACTTTGAGATGGGAAGAGTGAGACGTGGATCGGTGGTCAGGGAAAGCTCCAGGGTTCCCGTAAGCCTAAGCTTCGAGTATCCTTTGGAAGGAATCTGGAACCGCAATCGCTGGATGGGGTATCGCATCATCGTGTACATACGAGTTCGCCCATCTGCAGGGCGGGCTTCCTGGCTAATTCGCTAGGTCACTGCGGATTGCCCCATAAAGTGATTAGCTTCGGATGGTCTGATGGCCGTGCTGACAACGGACCACCAGCCTTGTCAAGCGGAACGGGAGGCCTGGTGCCAGGACCAGCTGAGGTTTGTTAGCTGCATTTTTCGCCTGGGCAATTTGCACTGTAAGACAGTCCTACGTAAAGCTGTAAAAGCTTGCAGGGAAGAGAAGGTATCGCCGAGCGCGTTGCTGTTCCATGATGGAAGATGAAAGAGGCTCGCATGCTCAAGCGCAAGGGGCCACGATATGACGTTGTTTTTAGCTGCGTCGTACACGAACGAAGCGAGACCGCGTCTATCGCGGAGACATCAGCGCGGCAATACACCTCACTAGCAGGGAATCGGCGGCTCGGGCGTGCGGGCGGACGTCGCGGTTACTCCTAGGTTTATTTTGGCGCCTTGCACATAGGCTTGGAGTAGTAGCCGCGCTCTAGCGCTCAAAACGACCTTGACAGTGCTTGCACACATCGCGTGGTGTTTGCATCCAGCACCATGTGTGCGGTTTCCCAACAACCCTGAATGTCGAACCTGTTGTGTACAAAGGCGTAAGACCAGTAACCACAAATTCGGGGGCTCAATCGACAAGAGAACTTTTGGCGCAGTGACGTCACTTGCATATGTCCAGCTGGTTTGCTGTGCAGAACGGAAATATGGATTTCTCTGTTTGCTGCGAGATCATGATAAGCAGTGAAAACCACCAGAAAAACCGGGCTTTCACGAAAGTGGCCAGTGATATCATCCATTTACGTGCCACTTTTGCTCGTATACTGCATGGTTCACAGCCCCCACATCAAACGGGCGGGAAGGAGCACAGTTGTCAGAACTCAAACGAGCCTTCTTGGGTGTGGGAAACTTTCCGAGGCAGATGGTATTGAACTGCTGTCCTAAAATCAGAATTCTGATAAGGTCACTCACGAGGGGAACATATCAGACTGCGTACATGAAGAGACTGACAGATGTATTTAGCCCCCTTGCGTAATCCGTAATCATTCACATAAATGAGCAGATGCAGGCTCTCGCTTCGTTTCTTATGATTTTATCAACTGCTGTACCCTCTCCCCGGAATCTTGGGGGCGATTGGTCGCTTGATAGATTGCTGACTGCTTAGATTGCACGTGTATATTCCGGTGAACACACCTAAAGAACAGTATCGATGCACGACACAGTTGGTTGTAAGTTCCTGAGTCCAAGTAACAAACACACGGGTACTCTGTGGGTCGAGCACGGTGCAGTTGGTTGTTGCAACGCGGGCTCAGCGCTTTGGTGCGGCAACTTGCTGCCAGACGTCAATAACGACCGGTCGCAGGCACTGGACGGAAACAGGCTCGAACCCGCTCAGTATTTTTCCGGTATAATAGGTTGCTGCCTAATGAGGGACTGGCGCGATCCTCGTAGACATGCCAACGCTGCTTCTCCACAAATTCCGCTAAAGTGTTAACACATAAGCGGATGTATTTGCGAAGAAATCCCGGTTGTACCTCGTCTAGCATCCCGACTGCTATGGGCTGCAGGATGTCTCAGTTAGGTGTCTTGGCCATCAGCCAGAACCGGCCCGATGAAAGTGGCTCGTTCGCTGGTTCCGCGGGAGAGAAAATGGTCTTTCATGCCGAGATGCTAGGACCAATCGAAAGTGGATGTGACGGTACCGTCCTGTCGATACGAGTGCTATCACCGCATATGATGAGTGTCACCTGAGTGGCGGCCAGTGATCTGGGAGTGTCTCACTCAGGCCCGGCTCCTTTCTGTTCGAATGCCGTCACTAGAACTGCAGAAGCGATGCTGCCCATGACACCATGGAGGAGTGTATCGCCCAATATCTCGGGTTGAGAGAATGACCATTGTTGCGACGGATGATGCTAGGGTAGGCGAAGAGACGCGGAAACGAGGTAGACAGAACGGGGAGGTCGCTGGAGTTGCGTGACGCGAAGGGATTAGTGTTCTTTTTAAGACGAGCCCAGGTCCAAACATTAAGCGCCCATCAGAACGCTTGCTGTTAGCCGTGGGGGAGACGGATAAGTTGGAAAGGACGCCGGGGGCTGGTATGCGGGAACGATCCGAGACATGATCAAACGCTCCAGCATAAGAGTTGCAACAGCCGCCTTCCGTCCCTGTCGCAAAGGCTGCCCGTGACGGAACCCGGGACAGAAAAGACAGGTAATATAGCCAGCAAAGGAGCATCCTGCGTCTAATTAGGGTGAAGGCCCGTTCGCGAAGTGGAGCCACTGTGCCCCACAGCTTCAGCGTGTCGTGGGCCAATTATATGTAGCCTGTGTGTGAACGGTCAGCAAGGATCGTGCAGTTAAGCGCCCTCTTTGAACAAACACAACCATGCACCGTTTAGTCTGCTTAACATGGGTTCATGGCTTACGGTAGTGATCTCCGTCTGATATGCGGTGTGGTTGCACAGAAAGACGTTGTGGGCATTGCCGGCCCAGATACTGGTAGGGGTTGATCTTTAAGCCAACCTGAACTGTCAACAGCCTATGCGAACGAAGTCTTTTAAGCTTTACGGATATAGATGGGCTGATAGAGCAGATGTGGAAGAGCGTGATCGCATTTCTGTAGAGAATAAGAGGAGCCAATATGCAGCGAAGCCAGGCAACCTCACTGCGTGGCCGCAAAATCTATCTATCGTGCGAGCACCTTAAAACGCCGAGGAAGCAGGTTTCCGCCCACGCAAAATCAAATATGACCCCATAACAAATATGAAAAAATGCAGTGCTGCATCACAAAGACATGAACCACTAAGTAGTACTTCAGAGATGCTCTGTTATCCGATGCGTGTCCCCATATCGGTCACTAGAGCCCTGCGCTGGCTGCATATCCATCGTGTCGCATCTGAGACAGCACAGGAGTCGTTACTTGATTGCGGCGAGGACAGCCATCTTCCTCATGCCTGAGTAGTCGTTAGTGAAGTTTCATCGGACGTCTGGTATGGTTCTGTTTACCTGCGTAGTGTGTCTTTGCGCGCAAACGCTTGAGGACACCTCGTACACTGGAAGTTCCTGACCTTCTGGTGCACGCTCTGGTCGTGTCGCGCCAGATCCGTCTTGCGCACGAACTCTTTCATGCAGCCAGGGAAAGTACAGATGTTGTCTTTCCTCCGACAGGAGTCGTGAGTGAGCATATGCTGGTTGTAGTTGTACCTCCTGGCAAAGCCCTTGTCAGGGCAGAGTTGGCAGCGGTATGCGGCATGAGCAGGATCCGTGTGCCTACGGTTCCGAGTTCGTTCGCGGTTTCCAGGTGTGGCCGTATAACTGGAGCGTGTTTGGGATCGTGGGCTGCCAACGCTTTCTTCTGACGGTGCTCGCTCAAAGCCGCGGTTGTTGTAGTCAAACACAGGCGTCGCTTCGTACCTGGGCATTGCTGGCGACGTGTATGCGTTATCGTATGAGAAGATACCCGCACTGAGACGCTCCGGTGCAACTGTGAGTGGCGGTTGTCTCGAAGATGGAAGCCCATGCATCTCTACTGGTCCGTCTGCAGCGAAGTGTACATCCGAGCCCCATCCTGAGTTTTCAACCTTTACCGAAGAAAAGTCGTGCTCAGAACCTTCGTGCGAGAACGCAGACATTTCGCGAGTATAGGATGACAACGAGGAGCGGGGAGATGTTTGGGCGGATGTCCAGGGTAATGGTGACCGAGATACGGGATGGTCGAAAGCTCCCGAAGCCCAAGGATCTGCGAGGGCTTCTGTCATAAGAGGAGAGACACCGGTGGAATAGTGACCGCCCCAGGCTTCGGATGGTTGAGGTGACGGGGGCAGACCAGCTGGTAATGGCTGCTGGTGCTGGATCTCATAAAGCCCAAGGCCTTGGGGATACTTCGATCGCGACTCGTGCCGTACTGGCGAAGGATAGGGTGATTCAAGTAGGGAGCCCGTTCTCGTTGCGTGTTGTTGGTATGGCGAGTTGAAAGGTGGCGTAGGTTGGTCCGCGTACATCAACATGGTGAAAGGAAGATAGGAAGGAAGGGATGCTTGCAAACGGGGTACAAAGACTTGAGGTCAACTATGTCGCCGATGAATGAAAGCTGCCAAAGATGGAAGAGGCGTATAAAAGTTGAATAACAATGGTAAATGCAGGGCGTTCCAAGACAGATTATATCTGTGTGATGCAGTGGGTGGACAGCCTTGCCAGATCCAAGATCAAACGTCGATTTGCAGTGCTGCGCCAGTGTGTTCTCGAAGCGGTACGTTCGGTTTTGAGCGTCAGGCAGAATTGTTCTAGCCCCATGCACTTGTGGCCCGTGCGTCGGGGACTGTGAAGGGGATGAACTCGAGCCGCGGCGGCTGGCGCCTGTTAGCTGCATGGGGTTGGGGCCATGTACTGTATGTGCAAGGATTATAATGGTGCCTACCGAACTGTCGGGAAATAAACCTGAACGGGCCGAATGAGGTATAGTTTGGCGCAAGAAGAGGGTGAGGGCGGCTGTACCCTTGTTATGGACGTGCTGATCAAACTGGTCAGTATGGCGAAAGGCCTACGTCTGCCGTCTCCCGTTCATTCAGCGTGGCCCCGACGTTGTCAAGTCTATTGTAAGACACCAACACCCCATTAGCACATGCGTTCATTCGAGTAGCTTTGGGGATGAATGTATTAGATCTTCCTGAGTTTTATCCGGTCTTGTAAGGCTCGTCCTGAGCAGGATGTACCTATGTCCCCACGGTTGGAAGCGCCGGCCATTTAAGCGACCGACATGCTCGCTTCGCGCTGCTCCTGGAGCTGCGAAACCATCATGGTAAGTTCTTCAACTTGCGTCGAGAGCTTGAGAACTAGTGTCTTCAACTGAGCATCGGGCTCTGCCACCCTCGCCTGAGGCCGATTCGTAGGATGCGCTCGCGCTAGCGTGTTTGGTGCGAATTGCGCATCTGCCCTTTGCAGGCGTGGTGAGTTGACGGGTAATCGAACAGGTCCTTTAGACAACGGAGGCGCCTGAGGACCACTGAGCGACGTCATATTCGTGTCGCGTTTGCGGGCATCGGCAAGCTGCTCGTAAATCCAGATTGCTCCAACAAAAGGGAGATGAGTAGCCTTCAGCAGCACAATACGGGCGCCCCTCAGACGTTCCGAAGGCAAGACGAGCCGAAACGGTCGAATGAGTAGAGGGATTAGATTCTAGAAGCCAATCAGCCTTGCAATGGTGAATTCATTCAGGCATTGTTGACTAGAGCGCCGATGACAATTTGCTGCGTCCCTGATGTCGAGAAAGCCTGAGCGGCAGAACGAGGCTTGTCAGTATCGCGACAATGGCGGAGAGCCCGAACGATGATGCTCCTCTCAAGACTTGAGCACCGAGCTCTCACTGGTTGGCTCTAAGTGCATCTCTCCGATATGGTCATAGAGGCTGTGTCGATTGGCCTTTGAATAGCCCGGCGCTTAATGCCTGCTCTCAAACCCCGGGAATAGTAAAGAAAACTCAACTTACCAGTGGAGGGAGAAAATACGTCAAGCGATTAGAACTCGTTGCTTCGAGAACGTAAACAGAATAGCTATACCATTGTTACGGTCAGTGATTGAGCAAGGACGCCTTACATTCGGTGTACGAAGTTACGAACATGAACAGGTACTCATCTCGCGCATGGTCCAAAACCTATCCCGTTGTCAGTTTTGTTCCATTTGTCCGTAATATGACAGAACAGATCATGCTATAGGCAGTCACCGTTGAGAGGGAACAGGCATGGAAAGGTGATTATGATGGAACCGATGCGTGAGCACTCCAGAAACAAAACCCGGAGAAAACCAACGATTGTCCCCAACACAATATGACTTGAAGGAGATGCGGCTGGAGATGGGGTGGCATAGCTGGCGCGAGGCGGTGTTTTGCCACGCTTGCTTGCATGACCATGCATGCGACTTGGGAAATGGAGCAATGTGAGCCAACGAAATATGTGCCTACCTTGCTCAGAGAGTTGCTTAATAGAGATATCAAGCTAGTAATGAGCAAAATGTTCGTCAACGTAACGAATATCAGCTAGCGTGTCAATCAGCAGACCGCATATCCATGCGTACGAAAGTAATTTACCATGACGGGCGGGCCAAAAAACGGTGAACTATGCACTATTAGTGGGTCAATGGTGGTGCGGACTAGGATCAATCATACATCTCTTCGGCGACGTCTGTAAATTGTTTTGTTCAGTAGCTGGTGGAGGCAGTGTTTCTTGGGGTTTGACTCACCAAATCCAAGGTAGCTAGACCTGCGAGATGATTAGCCGGCACGAATTCAAGAGAAAACAGCCTCACGAACCCAAAGAATACTTTGATCAGAATCCAACTCATCTGTTTGGTGTTAAATCTACTATCACGAGCTAGTAGCACGAAAGTTGTTAGGAATCCTAAACAGTTGTTAGTTTTAGCTCGAAATGCACCGACGAAGTCTCCACTTACCCAGATATAGGATGATGACGAGCGATAGGAACTTGATGAAATCCTTAGTCATCTCCTTAAGACAAGGTATCAGAGTCCCAAAGTAGCGATTTAAGCTCAAGAGAGAGAAGATGCGTGGTACGAGGAAGAGAGCTTCCAAGCCGAGCACATCGTAAGCAAGGTCTATCGTGGTGGCTGAGGCTGTCGTCAAGCCGACGATTCCTACAGAGAATTAGAGTCATCGATTGCGAAGACGTTTACAAGACTTACGCAGAATGCAGAAGAGCATACCAACAACGACGATGCTGATATCCCAAGTCCACCTATCATTGTTAGCTCCTGTTTAGCAAACGGAAACCGGTTGTCACCAACCAAAAGTCGGCGCTATAGAGTCTTGTGCCTGCATCAATCCAATCGGCAAACTCGTTGTACGCGAAACTAGCGATCCACACGTAAAGCAGTATCTCGGGGATAGTCACTCTGGTATCGTTACGGTTCACAAGGACTGCGTAGTACAACGCCAGAAATGCTGCAAAGAACAACGTCTCGAAGATCTTCAGGTATAGGGGAACCCGCAGACGGGAGACTGCTCATGGAGAGTGCACGTCAGCCCAAGTTTACACGTGAAGAGCGATGAGAGGAGATGTTGATCACAAGCAAAACACTCACATGGATCGGCCTGTTTGCGGCTGTACTTCCTAGGCTTCTTGGCCGAGTGGACGTTGAGAGTCTCCCAGAAGACAATATCACCCTTCCACAGACCGTTGATGATCTTCTGGACGGGACGTTGACTGAGAAAGGATTTAGCTTGATTCGCGACACTGATCTCAAGTGCGCTGAGGTTTTCGCACTGAGACGTCAGGAAGCCAAAACGCGACCCGGCACAAGCATCGTGCCCAAGGTAGTCACAGTCAGAGGTGGGGAGGAGAGGCGTCCGCTCGCCGGGATGAAGGGCATTGCGCCCATTCTCGTAATCACGCTGCCCATTGGTTGCATCCTGGCTGTCCGGCGTTGCTAGAGGAGGCAGTTCTTCCAGCAAACAATCGATGATGTCCGCTTCTTTAAGACTTGTCAAGAACTGCCAGGCGACGAATTCGCATGCGTAGCCTCGCGCTTCGTTGACGCCCGGTTCATCGCTGGCCTCCTCTAAGGCTGAAAAATAACCCTTCAGCGCCCTGGCCTCAGTCAGCTCTTTCCTTCATACGATGCCTTAATATATCTTGTCTTGGTGGTCGAGGGTCAGGTCGTTTCGACGTACAAGAGGGCCGACACGAGAGCAGGGTGGTCGACTTGGGTAGAGAGGTACAGTATGAGTGGCTGTAATGCCCGCCCTTCTTGAGATCTACGCAGATCCTCAAACGTATGTGGCAGCTGAACCGTATGCTCGAAGAATCTGCAGCTTGGTTAGACAATGGATCAAACACGTATTGGAATATGCCTACGGGCACAATTTGCCGGCCAGTGCGCCGAGGCATTCGTCACCGTCTATTGCAGGCACTCCAGTCTCGTCTGCAGACCACCTAGGTGTTGCCGGCAGTGACATATTCGGGGCTTTTCTTTGGCGCGCTGCGGCTCAATTGCAGTCGAAAAAATCGCGACGCGTGAAGTGGCATAGCGCGCAATACTCAAAGCAAAGCGGAGATGTCGCTGAGCTCCGAGTTGCGTCATAGCTTTCTTGGCAGTCATCTCTCCCTGCACACCCCCACCCCGACTCCAGCATTCCACAATCCTTCGCCGGATCACGATGATGGTGTCTTCCTGATCACACGCTTTGCTCCACTCACTAACCATGGCCCACGATGCTAACTTTGTCGACAACCGCCTGCGGCTGACTACATTTCTTCGCGTTGTGGAGCATGGAATTCCATCGCGCCCGTCACGCTTCAAGCGACGCGCCCAGATACTGGACCAGAACCGATATGCGTCAGATACAGTTTCTCCGGCCCAAACTAACATGATGTCAACTTCCGTGGCATCGCAGACTACGTCGTCGACCACTAACTCGGCGAGTCCAGGTACCGCTGCTGACATTCTCCCGATTGAACACGACCAAGCAGAGCCCTGCGCACATGAGGAAACTATCTACGACATCCCGCACTCACCGACGCCGACCGAGCTTCGCTTGAGCCCTGCCTTTGACGACAGTCAAAACGCTCATCGCAACGGAAATTCCGTACAGCAGATCCAACGGAGGGCAGAAATTGCGCGCCCTGCTAAGACCAGGAAAGAAGTTAGCAAGCCTCTTGGAGCTTCAAGCAATCGGAGAAGGCGATCACCTGTGAATGGACTTGCTCTTTTGCGGACCACGACATTAGATGGGTTGCCTGAACCAGGTGTAAGAAGCTTATTCAAGAACTCACATTTCTGGTCAAAGCTGATACCTGCTGGCCTAGGATGCTGATGTTACTTTCGCCGCTTCCATCGCGGTCATCGATCCCATCGAAGACAGTCAGGTCCCGAAATCTTTAAATCAGGCTATGTTGCGTGTCAAGGTACGCTCACATAGCCTGTTACTCTTCACAGTGTTGACAAGTACGTAGAGTTTACAGGGGGTGGTCATTTCAAAACCGAAGCTATCGCTTTGCATGGTTCCACAGCCACAGGCAGGCACCCTACATACAAGCAGGTCGAAGAGGAGTCCTATAAAAGCCCACCACAGACTTGCAGCATCTTTCAATAACCCTTTGCCACGGCGAATGAACTTTCAGGTGGCATCTGATGGATTTGTTGGAACTGAGCTTGAGTCCACTTCCAAGAGACGACCAAATCGCCGAGGAGAGACTGCTTCAACGGAAGGAAAGAAGCCTCCTGTTCTCTGCGGGCTCGTTCTAGGAAGCGGCCTTCTACCTTTAGCTGCAGTGGAGACCATTGAAACATCTACAGCCCCGAGGCACGCCAACACACAGTCCCTCGATCACTTGAAGCCTGTATCCGGACTAGAGTACTCCCAAGACAATGCAAGGTCCGGAAGAATCGTCTTAGCAAGGAGTCAGAGCGGCATGCAAAGCGAGGTATCAAGTCAACGTCTTCCGGAGGAGCGGGAGAGGGCAGTTCGTCACCAGCTCTCCAGCATAACGGCTCCCATCAGGCGCGAGTCCGATAGCTCCGAATCGGACAGCGCAACTGAAGAATGCTCAATGATAATTGACGAAGGGGACGACATGGATGATACCGATAGCGCCAGCGACGTTCCTTATTTCCCTCAAACCCGAGCCCCGACTTCCGTGGACGATGCTAGTTACTTCGAGACCGCAATGCAACACTTGGAAGTCGAAGGCTCAGTGGAGAGTGGAGATAGAGACTTCTGGTCTCAGTACAATGCAATGAACTAAAGCGCGCCACACGAGTGCTGCGCGAAAGCGTTTGATTGCCGATGGGCCTTCATATATAGGTGCAAGAGGACAGCGAAGCGTTGCTTTCATGTGGTCCAGTGAACGGGGTTGTACATGTGAGCTTATCTCTCTCTTCTCAGAACAAAAATGCAGCCTAAAATTGTTATCTGGCACTGCTACAACCTCGCCCATCTATCTTCAGAGACGCATTGGACTGTTGATTGCGTCTATCCAGGTTACATCATAGCACAAGGCTAGGAAACCCGTAGACCGTGCACATAGGCGATCATGAATGGTATGCATTGGCGTTTGTTTCCAGGAACACATCTGGTAATTCTTTCTGGTTCCGTATATCGTTTGATGGTACTTGCGTGAGAGGCACTGTGCATATACCAAAGAGGCCAAGTAGACTTAGATCAATTCGATATGCACATGTGGGGTACGCGATTCCGGGAGGTTGTTAGCGTTGTTTGAGGGAGTCGTGGTGCTAAAATAGTACAGCGATCGGTGTTCGACCTCACGACTCATGCATCGACATCAAACACGACACTCCTGTTTGGGTGCAGGGTCATAACAACACTGATGCCTTGCTAGCGTGCTAAATTTGGTGATGCCCAAGTTTCTTGGTGTCGTGCTGTCATGATGCGGCGAGATATATATGGTGGACTTGCGCCACTTTCGCGGTGCAGCAGCTGTTGTTGCTGCAGCCACCGACACTCGTTTTTAAAATTTTCGAACACCTCCTGCAGGTCGGTTGAGGCTTATTATTCACTTCTCAGGGAAGATTGAGAAGAGCTTGCAAGGTCAAGATACTTCTTCAACAACAGTATGGCATCACACGATGGCATGCCTCCTTCAATGGTGAGTACTTATGCTCGTTCCAACGCTCTCCAGAGAAAGAGCACCGAAAGAAGTACCTGAAGCATCGATAGCTGACAACCTACAGGCAGGCCATGGACCACCATACCCGCCCATGGTATGGCCGTTAGGC
>ML976029.1:153737-178505 GCA_010015635.1 Clathrospora elynae
CTATTTCAGAAGAACAGAGCAAGAGGTCACAAGTTTTTACCAAATCTAGTCATCTTCTGTAAGTCGAATGCTACGAAAGCGAAAACCTGTTTGCTGACGTTGCAATAGTTTTCTGTATGGAACGCATATTAACTTCAATACTACGAATCTCATCTGTATGTCAACCTAGAGACGTAAAGCTCGCCATCGCTGCACAGATTTTTGTTGCCGCCGGCGTGCTCGTCCTGTTCATCATCAATATTATTTTCGCTATGCGCCTCGTGCGATCCACACACAGGAATTTCGGATGGCACCCGGCGTTCTCTATCGGCTTTAAGATTATCTGCGTTCTTATTGGAGGAACTCTCATTGCTGTCATCGCAGGCACCGTGCAGAGCTTCTACACGCTCAACCCAAGCACACGAGCTACCGACCGTGGTCTCCAACTGTACGGGTCGACCTTCCTCGCTATCATCGCCACCCTGCCACTCCCAATCACCTTACTCGCCCTCCTCATCCCATACTCGCCACTGGACCGCTTCGGAATCGGCCGCCTCCGCACTAAAGTCTTCGTACTCCTCATCAGCACAACTCTTCTTTCTCTCGGCGCGTGGTATCGTTGCGGTGTAGCATGGCAAACACCAGTTCCTCGGACGCAACCTCTCCCAAGCTACCTCGGTAAAGGCGCATTCTACGTCTTTAACTTCTTCGTCGAAGTACAGACAGTGCTGATGTACGCAATCCTGCGTGTAGATCTACGCTGGCACATCCCGAACGGTGCGAAAGGGCCCGGAAGTTACTCTGTAGTGCAAATACAACTCGATATCGAGATGCAAGATTCACGAACGAGCTCCGGTACCAAGCACGACGATACCTTTTCACTCAACGAAGAAAAAGAGTTGGACATTGACATTGAAAAAACACCACCACCCACCCCTCCTAAACACATTGAGCAAATAGTGAACTCGCAACGAAGCTCCCTCGCAGTCCCGAAACCCGCAGCAGATGGATCCAAATCGCAACGAAGCTCCATCCTCTCCAACCGCCTGAGCTTCCTCACAAAGTCCTCTTCTATGCTCGCCATCCCAGAGCAAAAGCGCAGTTGGCGAAAATCCGATCAAGAGCGCATTGTCAAACGCCTCGGTGGACCATGGCAACAACTCGCCTCGCCCACGGCTTCCGTCTTCAGCTTCGAGAAGAGTCCTACGATGAGTACATTCAGTCAAGAAAAAACTGCAGCGTGTAGTGTGATAGAGTCACAGGACGCCCCTGCGCACAATAGAAGTGCTAGCGAAGCGCCCAGTATCCCCGACGTGGTGAATCAGGGTGGTTGGACGTCAAAGATTGACTGGGAGTTTAGGAGTCCAGCGAGGTTTCTAAGCTTGAGTAGGAAGAGTATGATCGGCCTGCAGATACAGAAGTGAAGAAGGGTTTGATATCTTTTTGTTGGGGGGGGGGCATGTACAACAGTAGCGAAGGGCGTCCGGGGGTGGTGGTTTCTTCTAACACTGCAGGCCAGCAATCATGATTTCCTATGCTCAACACAACCTGCTTGTGCGGGATAGAGATTTTAGCATTTAGATGTGTATATTAGATTGTACTTACATATCTTCATGTACTTCTAGTATCAATCGTATATTTCCAACATACATCATTACCTACTCGGTCTCGAAGCCCGTCTCTACGAGGAAACTTGCCGCGGGCGTGATCTTCGGTGGACGCAGCGGTTTCCTCCTCCCAGCCCCATCAAAATCCCCTTCTGCTATTTGCGGCTCTTTCCAAGTAACAAGGGTCGCTGCCAAATGTTTCGAAACCACTGCGCTACTGACTCGACCCACCCACGAATGTTTCGACTCCTACCATGTTTGTAATTATCACAATCTTGACCAGGAGGCAACTTGCACAAGCTCGCAGGGACAGCCCTGAAGTATTTTGAGCGGCAAGTTAGCTTGCTGGGTAAATGTGCGGTGGTAAGACCCTTAATAGACAGAACAAAGCTCCGCCGATAGCAGTGTAGCAAATCAGGCGCTTCTTCGAACCTGTTGTTGCAGAAAAACCGGTATCAGACCACAGCGGGGATACCTTCGCGCTACTTTAATGTCTCCCTCACGTCGTGAAGATACCTTGAAGTTGATGAGGCTCTACTTTGCCCATGATCATGAACCATGGTTTCCGTGTTGTGAGCTAGAAAATCTAGTAGTACGTGGCCGCCGTCGCACGTTGGAACGCAGGAGGCTTTGAGGATGAGGCGGCAAACGAAGGTTAAGAAACAGGGGGCGAAATAGGCAAGGAGAGGGAAACGCAGAAACGCAGAAGAAGGGTTGTGACAACGGGTGGCGAGTTTCGATGACTGAGTTGTTGGACTCTTGTATGGTTCGCCGTAACAGTCGCCGTTGCCTCACGAATACTGGGACTGGTGAGAATGGTATTGGATGCCACATCTCATATCCCATATCTCATATCCCACATCACATAGGCATCCTACGCATCTCCTCGACGGTCCAATACTTGCGCATATTCTCCGCCCCCAGCTGCCGAACCTCATCATCCAAATGCTGCCACAACACCTCCCCAAACCCATCAAGAACCTCCTTCATCTCGCTTAACCTCAATTCCCTCTCGCCGCTCCAACACTCCTCAAGGTACTTTTCCAGCTTATCCAACCCAACGTGGATCTGCCTATGTTGGCTTAACAATTCCAGCTCTTTCCTAAAGGCCGGCATTTTCTTTGCTAGCACGGGGAAAATGTGCTGCTCCTCGATGGTATGGTGCGCTGTGAGGTGGCTAGATGGGGGAGTAACGTATAAAGTCAGCGTAGGATCTCACGTTGGAATTTGGACATCGGAGAGTCGAACTGGCAGAAGTTTTGCCCGAGCGACAAGAATGCTCTAATGGACATGTTTTTTGGCCGTTTTTGGGCCTCGCAGGCCCCGTGGAGGATTTTCCAGGTTTGCTAGATGGGAGGGTATAAAGTCAGCGTAGGTCTACAGTTGGTACATGGGGGATTCTCACCCGGAAATTGTTGTGGAAGCTGGTGTGTAATGTTAGTGTGTGTCTCATGTGCAGTATGTACGGCGGAAATACTGCTCCATGTGATTCGCCATCGCATTATACTGGCGGAATTCAGATGCTGAAAGCTTAGGTAAAGGCTTTGCTTCCTGGGCAGCCGTGACTGCGTCTTTGGCCATGGAACTTGACGGCGATGCGCTTGATGCGCCAGACTCTGTAGACGCCATGGTTGCTGAAGCCTGATTGGACGGGGTTTGCAGGATGGTACTGGTAGTGAGCTGCCTCCTTGTAAATGATGTCCGGGTTGATGATGTCCGGGGTAATTGAGGTGTAATGAACGAGAAGATTCGAAGAGATTTCATACGCTAAATAAAAAAAAGCACGGGATGTGACTTATGAAAGTACTCTTGTGGTATTTATGTTGTAGTATTTCTGTTGAGTTGCTTATGTACTTGCCACTCATAGCTTACGTGATTTCCGTTACCAAGCCGGAACATGACTTCCGACCGGAACGCTTCGGTGATACGGTCACGTGTGCGCACGATCGCATGGCTCTAGGTGTCGCAACAATTCGCGCGGTCACTTTGAAAGTGGAGCCTGGATTACTTTGCAGGCTGTTCGCAAGTGTCTTCTAACAAACTAAAGTACCCTGGAGACATTTTCGCTACCTTGAAGCAAGTGGCCCTTTGAAGAGAGCGCACGAATTGTTGCGACTGGTGCCACCACGCTCGGCATGCGACTATTTGATGATGCCATGCCGCCTCACTGATTGTTCTGCTCACTTCTTCCTGGTCTTTCCAAACTTCTCGTGCCATTTGCGCGCCGACGGCTTCATCGATGCAGCTACGTTGTCTCCAGTCGATGTCGCGGTCTTGGTCTTTGTTCTTATTGTCGTATCCGAAGGGAACTCGTAGACTCCTTCGATGGCGCTGAGTTGCGCATCCTTCCGCCATGCTTCTGGTAGTCGGTCCTCCCATGTATCGGTGAAGTCGGCGATGAGAAAGTCAGGTCCACGCTTGGCTTCCAGCAGTATCCTGCCAGTAAAGGCGACTGTCTTTGCTCGATCGAGGCACGACCACGGCCCACTACTGTCCGCATCGTCCATCGATAGATGTGCGAGCACAGCTTCTATGAGGCTTGGCGGATGCCCCTCTTCAGTTGCAGCCCTTGTGATGTCGGCAGTCATGAACTGCGTGGACAGCTTGATGGCTTCAGCCAGTGATGCAGCATTGATGGACCTCCACACCTGGGAGAGGGCGTTCGGGGATGGCTGGTAGGAGCCGCCGTCGACTTCAAACGCCATCAATTCATTCCATCTTGCCTGACACTCTCCATCAGAGACGGGAATGTCGTGAAAGATGCTGGCCTTAGTCTTGCCATTGCTTGTAGCATCGACATCGCCTGCAACGACATCGTACACAGGCAGGACCTCCCTCAAAAGCGTAGCTGCAGATGCCGTAGACGGGTGGAGTTCGAGCGTCACGGTGCACAGTGCAATGGCGCATATGGCAGCGACAGGTATCTCGTTGCCATGGGCATCGAGCGTAGGCTGGGTGACGAAGAGCGAGTTGGACGTCTGAACTTGGCGTAGCTGGAAAGATTTGGTGGGCGTGCAGAGTACTGCATATGCAGGCTTCGCATCCGGCGTAGCAGCGGCGGCGGAGGGGGCGTGCGATTTGAGGGAAAGTCTACGCGTGCAGGGTGAGAAAGGTGTTCACGTAGAAACGACACGGCAGCGCACATACAGTGGGGGGCTCGGGGCTTCTATCAGCTCAACAATGTCTGGCGGGAGCTCAAGCAGGCGGAAAAGCTGCTGCTCGTGCGCTACCGCGAAGGGAACGCCGCCCTCGTCTTGCTGTGTCGCCATGCTTCAACGCGTCATCCGGACATGTATATGCAATAGAATCATGAACCAGAGTATTTGTTATGACGACGAAGGTTTGGCGGGGTGGTCGCCGACGGGTAGTCTAGCGCGCATCACAGCACTGACAAGTTACCCGCGGCAAGGGCAATCTGAACACCAAGAATACACCGTCATTGCGCCCGATCGTCAGGAACCCCTGCCCATCATTGTCGCACCTGTCGCACCAGAGCAATCCGCGCTGCCTCACTCGCCCGCGCTTGGCCGCTACCGCATGACCGCTGCTTGGTTCGGGTATCGACCGGAACCGTGTTTACAGATTCGAGACGCGCCTTCCTTCGCGCGCAGCGCATCATAACAGTGTCCATCAACAACACGGCGACACCGCTTCCACTCGTTTCTGCAGCTGCGCCATGTCATCGCCGTACTAATTCTCCTCTGTCACTCGTTTCTGCGCAAATCGGCACCATGGTCGTCGTCAACCCCGAGCCAGCGGCCCTCTCCGCAGAGGACCTGTCGCTCTTCCACACGACCGACGAGCTGCTCTCCAACTCTCCGGTCCTCATCTTCTACGGACCGACAGCAACCTCGACGCAGGCCACACACTCGCGCATCCAGGCCCATGTCTTCACCCCGGCCGGCATGCAGAACTTCGCACGGCTGATCATATCGCCCACAGCCACCTTCTACAACGCCGTCACATGCCTGCCTCGCGAGGAACAGGGCGACGAGATATGCCGCGGTCTCGCCTTCAGCCTGTACAAGTACTTCCTCGAGCTGCCAGCGGAGATTAAGAGTGCGTGGGAGAAGCGCTACAGCACAGTGGATCACTTGCCCTCGGCCCCCAAGCTGTTCACCGAGTCACATGCCGCCCTCGTCGCCGCCAAGATGGTCAAGGTCGAGAATGTCGCAGACGTCATAGTCGACGTGCGCCATGCTTTGGGCGAGCAGACGCTGTCGTGGATAGATCTAGACGTCGTACTGCCCCAAGGAAGCATCCAGAAGGTGGAGGCACGGGAGTCAGTCCAGTTTGACGAGATCGAGGACGACATCAACCAACAGCGATACGGCCAATACGCACCTATCGTAAACCTCTTTGGGGAGACGGCTTTCCTCCCGACGTCCCGACTCCGCCGAGCACCATCGAAACCGACGGCCCTCAATCGAACCCAGTTGTTCTCAAGAACACAAAAGGAGACCCTCCGACGAGAGATGTGCGAGCTGCTGGATACAGAAGAGAACTACGTGAGCAAGCTTCACGAGCTGGTCCACACGGTAGCAGTCGAATTCCGAGAAAAGGCGAAGCTGAAGTCGGGCTCAAGCTCTAGTCCTACCGAGCAGGCACTGCGAGGCCTGTTTCCTCCCAGCCTAGACAGGATTCTCGAAGTCAACTCCAAGTTCCTGGACGCAATACGTATCATCTTGGAAGAGTCAGAGAACGGTGCGATTGAAGATATCGAACAGTCCACAGACGGCGTCTTCATTGCGCCGCTACGGGGACAAAAGGACCCACCAGATGTCACAGGAGCCGCAGCAGTTGCAAAGGCTCTTGTTGAGTGGCTCCCACAGTTTGGCGACTGCTATACCGACTATATGGCCGCACATGGTGACTTCTCACAGCTGTTGAAGCTTTTCACAAAAGACACCGCCTCCAGCTTCTCGAAAAGGGTTTACGAGACAGGCGAGCAGCGTCTAATGTCGATGCTTATTGAGCCTGTTCAGCGCCTACCACGGTACAATTTATACATCGACAACATCATCAAACAGCTACCAGTCAGGCATCCAGCCATCAAGTTGTTCCTCAAGGCAAGGGACATTGTTTCCGAAATCTGTACAAGAGAAGGTCCCACCGCGCAGCAGACCAGAGTGTGTGACCGTTTGCGCAAGATGGTTTCTTCATGGCCATCAACGTTAAACCCCCAAGGAAGACTGATCACGGCGATCGACTATGTAGAGCTATGTCCGCCGTACCACGGAGACCTTTCTGGGCCTGCAACGGCATCTGGGATATTGCTTCTTTTTACGGATTTCCTTGTGCTTCTCCACAAGCCAAGCGACGGCACTACAAATGCTCGCGGCCTACTTGCGGACATGGATAATCCAAAGTTCGCAGAATCCTTCGATGGCTCTGCGGAGCTCATCTTCCATCAACACTTGAGCCTTTGCGATGTCTTCATCAGTGAGCACTCGGAAGGGAACATCCTGCAGATGCTATCTCCCATGCCTTCCGCCGGCCAACCTGGAAGACCACGAAGCCGGGACAGACAAAAAATCGGGATTCGCATGTTCTACCTGCAGGGCGCATATGAGGGTAAAGGGCAGAGGGTCGTCGAAGAGCTCACCAAAGCTAGGGTAGAAGGTCGTTTCCCTGAGGCGGAGCGTGAGAGCCACACATGGGAAGTTCGCACCCTGCCAGGCGATCTGAGCTTCTTTTCGTCCGTAGCAGAAGAGACCGGGGGTCAAAAAATCGAAGGCCGGAGAGAACCCGCCAAAGTACAGATCCTCGTCGAAGCATCAAATTTCTCACACCCGATCCAGGTTGGCGATGAAGGCATCGAAGTCACCATTACGATATCCATCCTAGGAGATGGTTTCTTCCTTATGGATACCACGGGTACTAACGGGTATGCGGCACGCGACAAACTGACTAGCCTTGAGTTCCTGCCTGTCCTAACTAAACGTTTGGCAAACTACTTCCAGCTGCGCAACAGTGTCAAGAACTCTAGGCTAGCCGAAGCGTACCTACTTCGCAACCGACAGATGCTCAAGTCGCTCACGCTCGAGATAAACGAGGTCGAAGAAGAGCAGGGGATGAAAAGTCGACCGCACTCTCCAGTAAAGATGCTATCAAACTTCTTTGGTGGTAGTGTGGGCAGCGGTTCTCGCAGAGTCCAACGAAATCCGCACACTTTGGGTGAGACACCGCGCATGGGGCCACCTATTCAGCTTGCCTCCACCCGCACTCACAGTCGTGATGGTGAGATGTCTCGTCCTACTTCAAGCAGGAGTGTCGCCTTCAATGCTCCAACACCAACAGACTCTCTCGCGAAACTGGAAGAGATCATGTCGAACATAACAATGGCACTACACGCTCGGAAGGGTAACATTGTTGGCCGCTCCGTCCGAGCTAGGTGCGTGGCAGATGAGCTCATCGTCAATGAGCTCTACAACACGCTTCTGGAGAACCCTTCGAATCTGGACCTTGCCGGCCAATCCTCTGTCGACGTCCTTTTCGCAGTGTTTGAGAAGTTTCTTAGTGTTGCTTGGAAGGAGCGCATGGGTCCCGTGCTGTCTCATGCTACGCTTGTTTCGCTACAAATGAGATCGGATAGCATGTATCCCGGGGAGTTCGAGGAGTTCTTCCGTACAACCTTTAGCGAACTTGCCCCCCAGAATCAACGGGCTCTACGAGCGATTATTCATCTGCTCGCCGAGTTGCTCGATGGTACCAGCAACGACGGAGACAGAGGAATCCTCACGGCAGCATTCGCTGAAATGCTTGTGCCTGCCGGCAACGCAAACGACTTCATTTCGTTAATGGATCGCTTGGTGCAGGATATCGACGCACTATTCACAGTTCAGAACCCTGGCGCCAACACTCCGAACTACGGGTCCATAGACTCGAGAGGCCGTATTACCGCTGCCGGCTCGATCAGCTCCAACACGTCTCTGAGGAAACGCTTTGGATTTGGTACTCTGACCCGGGAAAACAGCAAATCAGAGAACGAGTCAAAAGTGGGTTCCCTTTGGCGTTCCTTGAGCAAGAACAGCCATGGCTTAGATAGTCAACCGTCCAGTATATCCAAAGCTGGCCCGGGGTCCCTTGGTCGTTCTAACTCCACAGACACTGTTACTCGCCTATCACCAAAGCGTCCTTCCTCCCGCGATCGCCCATCAGTACTAGGCGCATTTACGTTTGAGAACGCAAACCCTACTGGAAGGTCATTCGTGGGTGCTCTTGGAACAATTGGAGAGGTACCGCCCACCGTTGGGCCTCCCCGCAAGAAGCGCCGCTCTTCATTGAGCGATCTCAAGACGTTGCAGGATGCTAACGATGTGCCCGCGTGGTCTCCGCAGACTCCTCGTAACCCTGACTCTGTTTTGCGTGAGCAGCGTCAGATGAGCACATCACCACGGACTCCTACGCACACCACACCGTCGACCGTCAAGCACGCATCGTCCATCCCGACACCCACACGGCTTGGCTCACCAATGCGGAAAGAGAACTCGCCTGCAAATATCCTTGACCGTGTGGGCAGCGTACGGCCAAAGTCGCTCGTCCTTAAAGCAGACGCCAAGGACGAAGTCACTATCAAGTCGTACACTCCTACAAAGAAGCGAGGCGAGTCCATTTCGGGTATCCCAAGTCTCAAACTCACGGCGGGTGGTGGGCTATTGGAGCGACCTGGTTCTGGCAACGCTATCAAGTTGCCGCCACAGACTCCTCGATCCCCCGTCAAATTGGGAGCTCCACCAACAAGTCCTCCCAAGAGGCTCAGGATGCAATCGCCACAGAAGCTGAGGGAGCGACTCCAGAACCAGCAAAAGGATATCGACACGGCCTCGCATGACTTGCAGAACGAAATTAGTGCTATCGGCCATGAGCTGAATGCTAGAAGCACTCCGCGTCCAACGACGTCATCTGGTCCCATCAGTTCACGATCCGCTGAGTCGCGCATCGCTGCGCTAGAGAAGCAACTCAAGGCTACACTCGATGCTCTTTCAATTCGGACGTCTGCGATCTCCAACGACATCAGTACTTCGCTGCAAGTGTCGGAGGCACGGTGCAAGCATTTGGACCAGCTATATCGCGACGTGAACGCCGAGAACGAGGCGCTGTATGCGCGGTTTAACGAGGAGTTGGAGAAGGCGACAAGCAGTGCTCGCAAAGGCAGAGCTAGTGAAGAGGTGGAGCGACGTTTGAAGACAAGCGAAGAGGAAGCATCGCGCTTGAGGAAGGAGAATGCACGACTTAAGCGAGAGGTTGCAGGCTTGAAGGCGCAGATCAGGGAGTGAGTAGGTCTTCGCGACTGCTCTACACGTTGTATCCACGTCTGTCCCATGAAAACTGGACGTTGACGAGGTGTTACAGGTTGCTCCAAGCAACTAGCGCATGGCTGGTACGAGTCGCCATCTTCACTTGGTTCTGTTCTGCGAGCATGATTACGGCGTTTACAACTAGCGTGGGCCGGTTATGGCGCTTTATGGTGAACATGCTCATGACAGTCGGCTTCATACTTTGTTTTCCGCTGATTGTGCTGTTCGGTGTTGGGCTCATGGCATTGGGGTTCTGGAGGGAGCAACGGGCGGCTTGAGGAGGATACACTACGACGACATGACACTGCATGGCGTTCTCGTGAGTTTGTGTTGAGCAATATACCATCTGTATGTTTTATTAAACATGTGTTTCCTGCTCATGTGCATGCACCTGCCTTCAGTCTCCCTAGCTGATGGTATGGTGTTGTGTGCACATGCTGCTCGTTGGTGACCAACCTTGCCTAGCCTCACCCCGCTAGTCTATCTGCACCTGCGTAAAACCTTGCCGGCACATGTATAACACGACCAGGATAATGCTCTGCTGCAGTTGTTGGCTTGCATCGCGCGATTCCTTGGATGGAAGGTGCGAAGGTTGTTGCGCATCATGATTGTAGAGAGGAGGTCGAGAGCAACGAAGGCCGTGTTTCAAGAATCATGGGACACAGCTATTAATGGTACGCTAAAAGCACAACCCCGATGTCAGATGCGGTAGTTAGTCATAAGGGTCAGTCGGGTGTCGCTGTCCGCTAACTACTGCGCTCTGGCGCGACGTCTGGAACATAAGGGAACTAATGAACGAGGCATTTAGCATAGTCCGGAGGATACTAGGGCCTAGAGGAACGCGCTGTCAATTCAAAGCGTTCTAGTCTAGAGGGACGCGATGTCAATTAAACGCGTTCTATTTTGCTCGCTCGGGGCCAAGTCAGGAACAAGATACAGTATGATGGTGATCGCCGCTCACACCACACCTTCTACATGTCGTGTTGTGATTACATCTTGCCCTTCCCCGCGGGCACTGTTTAATTACCAGTCCGCTCCTTACATTATCCTGGAAAGGTGTAGTTTGCAGATCATCATTAGGGCCGAGACCGACGCCTCATCGCTTAGAGCAACGGTGTAGTGTTGCTATCTTGTTGCATCGTCATCCCTTCTCCACTAACTCGGAAACCGGGTCCGTGGACCGCACTCACCCAACGCAGACGAAACACTCGCGGCGCACCCCTTCGCCGTTGACCCTTTATCACTACCACCCTCTTTTTAGGCAGGCTCCACGAGGAGAGCGGCAATGACTCTCTACATCGCGACGAGGACCGAGTGCTCCTGTGCCCGCGACCGCGTTCCCATCTGGCACCCTACCCACCACCGAACGACAGCCGAGCAGCGCGCGCAATACATTCCGCAATCGGCACCGAAGCTGAGCCATTGGACACGTGAATATAGCAACGCGCCCTTGTCGACACCATGGCGTGGTTCATGAGAGGAGTGCAGAGCGCCGTCTTCCACTACGCCTCGTGCGCGCCCTGCACCGGCTACACAGACGGGCGGAAGAGACGGAAAGCAGCGAAGCTGGCGAGGAAGGCGCGGGAGAAGTTGGAGCTGGAACAGCCGGACGCATATCACCACCCCGAACCTACTGGCACGAATACCTACTGGGCAGAGGAGATTGCCATGGGGCCTGGGCCACCACCGAGGAGAACACGGTATGTACGGCTGCAGAGCACACAGTGCTGTGTTTTCTAGTTTCTCTGTTGTCTCTTACTGACTGCACTGCCATCTTTAGGCGGACAAACACTGGTAGCACGAGGGGCATCACAACGGCGGGGACACAAGGCTCGGCCCTGAGCAAGGGCGGGAGCAGCATCGACGTGGAGGATCGTGGAGGGGAAACGCGACTCAGCGACGACACGCTCGAAGATGACGACAACTGGAACCGCAAGCGATATCAGAGGGAAGACGAGGATCTATGGGGTCACGACGAGCCATCAATACCTCTCCAACACACCATGAGCGGATCGTCGGACGACGGCGCTGGCTTCCATTTGCGACGACTAGGCCCATCCAGATCAGGGAGCTACTACTCGGCGCGCGCACCACCGGTCAACGAACTTCACCCACCAGTCGTCAGTCTGCCGTCCCCGGACCCTGCCGAGAACCGATGGATGCTCCAACCGCCGCCCAAAGCTAGTGTCATGGCCGGAAAAGAGCGGGCAACGAACAGGAGCCGCAGTGGCAGTGGTGCAAGCAGTCGCGTCGAGTTGAGCTTGGGCCGACAGGTTAGCACGAGGCAGATGATGCACAAGCTGGAGCGGGGAGAGACACCTCGCCCACCATCCTCCACCAGCTCGCGGCGAACGAAGCGGAGAGATAACACTATGGTGAGAGAACTTGCTGTGTCAAGAACAGATACCATGAGCACACGCAACTCGTCCGGAGACTCGGGCGAAACCATCGTGCGAGGGAATTCAGCACCGCGCGTGGCCATTCCTGATATCAAGGTCATCCGCGTACGCCAGAGCCGTCCCGCGCTCTCAACTGTCTTCTCAAGCGGCTCAGGAGCTAACGACGTGTCTTCTGCATCAGCGAACTCAAATCGTAGATCTAGCAGCGGCGAAAATTCTCTTCCCGAGAAGCCCAGCGCTGTGCACACCCGCTTTACTTCGACCTCAAACTCCGACTCGGAACCCTGCCTCATGAAACACCGCGCTCCGCTCTCATCATCCGACATTTCGTCGCTCAATTGCCTGCAAGAACTCGTTTCTCCGAGAGCGCTGCTCAGCTCACGTTTCGTCTCCGCACCGCTGATAGAGGCGAGAGTCAGACTACCACCCTCAGAAGAAGATATAGGAGCCCGAGCACGACAGGACTGGTCTGGTGGCGGCTTCGCTATCTCGAGAGACTTGGGGAGTGGGCGGCGATCCGATCGGCAAGAGGGCGTTGTGAGGGTTCCTTTCGACAACTTTGGTCCGCCGGAGAGAGATCCCAGGTTTAGGTGGAGTGTAGACTTCTGATCTCATCACCAACATCATTCACCTTTGTAGGAAAGGCACTTGGATACGCCTTTTCTCCTACGCATCACCAGGGCATCATCATTCAGTATGATTGCAGACACGTCAGCATCTTGATTTTTTTGCTATTGTTTCCTTTGTTATCAGCGTTTCAAGCGAAACCGCATCTTTGGACACTCACGAGACATGACCTGTCCATCGGCGTTATAGCGGCGTAAGGCATCGCCTACTATTGCACTTTCTTTTTGTGGGGTTCTTGTTGTACATATCGTTGCTCGAGAGTAGATATTAGTACCCGTGTATAGGTATTCAAGAACTTAGATCATTCTACGTAACTTTTACATACTGCAAACAGTGCCAAGGTCCTAGAACAGTAACACTATACCTCGCTAAAGGGAGACAAGAGAGGTTTAATTAGAGTAGGAAGTGCTTACTACATGTGTGCGTAGTTAGCTTCTAAATCTTGGAGTACCTGTAGAACAGTCACACTAGACGTGTACACCCGGTTCATCGTATACGATCGAACCACTCGCACTGCGGGCCGTACGGTGTGTGTTTTCGGCATGGAGAACAGGACACTCGGCAGCTTCTTCGACAGACTGAACACGGCAAGAGACCAAGCGTATCGGCCTTTTCTCGTTCCACTCCTTGTAACGGATAAGGCTTTGACCGACCGACCTGGAACAGTTCTCTTCCAAGTCAATATCGCGACCTCCTCCCGATGCGAGAAGCAATGCGCCGTAATCTATACTTCCATTCAGAGGACAGCTACACTGCGCCTGACCTATCTCAAATGCCACAGTGACCCACTGCACTTGCGCTTGCGGGTGTGAGCATCAGCGTGTCCTTGTTAGTGACAGCTGTCGTGGTCGAATGCCTGGACCAGCAGTTGAAGGAAGCGCAAACAGAGAACAACGATGAGTTGATCGTCAAGATGAGAGGTCACGTGAAACTGATGTGGCAGATTGTGGAGGGGATACAGCGGAGGAATAACCATTTCAAGGAGTCGCTACAAGCACAAGTCCAAATGGTGAGTAGCATATATGTATAATCAGGCCATGGCCCACCAATGTTACTATAGGTCTACGCTCTTCACGCGCAAAAGGAAAACGTGCTCAATCACCGCCACGGAGCTGATATGCGCCATCGCCGCCGTCACACTTCTGTTCCTACCCGGCGCCTTTGTCGCGACGCTCTTCAGCGGGAGCTTCTGTGATTTCATCCCAAGGAATAACGACTCAGTAGTTTCGAAATGGGTCTGGCTCTACTGAGTCATCACAGCGGGATTGACGGCCGCAGTATTGAGTATCTGGAAGGGACTTCCACAAATGGAGGATAAACTGCCGAGAAGAGGTAGTTCGGTTGACGGGGCGCAGAAGGCCGTTTGAAGCCGATAAACTCCTATTCGGCTGCCTGCTATGCGAGGAGCAACCACAAACCTCTAGCGACCAATGAACCCAGTAGACAAAAAACGACGAGCACTACAGCCGACGGTATCAGTGTCGGCCGGGACGGCTTCCGCATCATTCCCTCGATCTCTGACTCCAGTCTCTCGGCGAGTTTCTCCTTCGAGAACTCTGCCACGACCCTGTCTTTGCCCCACTTACCCATCTCTTTCAACCTCTGCTCGCCATCGCCATCCTCCAGAGCAATACGCATAACCTCAGTCCAGTCTTGCACCTTGGTGACGTCTCTCAGCCAGCCAGTCTGTCCACTGATGACCGTCTCTGTAGGCCCGCCCTCGTTGGCTGCCAGGACCGGTGTGCCGACCAGCATTGCCTCAAGCGGCACAATGCCGAAGTGCTCGTGCAACGGAGTGTACACGAGAAGGCGAGCGGTCGACAGCAAAGTGTTTTTGAAGGCGTTGGGGACGGAATGCAGGAAGAGGACGGATATGTCGTCGGGGATGCTTTGAGCGGTGATGACGGTCTTGGCGGTCGCATGCTTCAGATTGAGCGAGTCTGCCAGCGCACATAGCTCCGAGTATGTAGTCACGTTCTCTGCCACCTTGGGGTCATATCCGCCTGCTATTACAAGTCGTGCGTCTTGGCGTTCTTTTGGCGACAGCCCTGCGAATGCTCTGATGGCAAGCGCAACGTCCTTCTTCTTCTCGAAGCGGTTGATGCTGAGCAGCACCTTCTTGTTCTTCCATAGCGGTGTTGCCTCCGCGACGGACTCGTCAATGTGCGTGTCCACGCAGGGATATACGACGCCCGGCTCGCGGTGCCGTAGGTGGGGGAAGGCGTCGCCGAATATACTCTTGGTGAAGTTGCTGTTGACCACGACGGTGTCACTGCAGCCGGTGCTCCAGCTCTCCAGCCAATCAAATGGCCGGCGATACAGCGTCTTCAATATTCCACCCTTCTTCGCAAGCAGCTTGTCCGGGAAGTGGCAGTAGAAGATGATGCGCGGGCGGGGCTGCAGCAGGCGCAGGAGGGGAATGCCGGCGCTAAGCTGGTCGACGAAGAAGGCGGAAGGCGCGAGCTGCTGGAGCTCGCGCGAGAGGAAGGCGATCTGCAGGAGGAGGTGCACCTGCCGCAAGATGGCGCAGAGGATGGCGAAGCGGCCAAGTATGGTCGCGGGAACGAGGGAATTGCCGCGCACGCGCACGTCGAGGGTTCCTTCCAATTGCGTCAGGGTCAGGTCTCAACTGCTTGTCCATGATGCATGAGTGGCGCGTGGTCGAGAGGGGGGCAGCGGACGCTTACCGTCGCGCGCCTCGTCGAAGCAGTGGTGCGGGTCGCAGTGCGAGGTGAAGATGGTGACCTCATGGCCGCGGCTCTGCAGCCCGACGGCGGCGTCAATGACCAGCCGCTCTGCCCCGCCGATTCCCAGGTCAGGGTGAAAGAACACAATGTGTTGCTTCCTGTCGGCCATGATGTGTTGTTTGTTACTACCTACAGCGTGTTGCGACGAGCTGCATGTGAGTCGGCTGCAGTCGGCATTGCCGTTTTGGGAGTAGTGCCGAGGCAGCCGCGACGACCCCGGGAGTGAAAGATGACCTCGAATGCTGCACCTGATGTCCGCATCGCCATCACACAAGCAAGTATCCCGAACTCTTCCTCCACGTAGGAACACTTTCCAATGCACAGTGCATCGTGAAAGAGACACGTCGCACACTCGCACCTTCCATCATGCGGGCTGCGAGGCATCGACATTGCCCAGCACCCTAGTACCACCGCACCCCAACACCATCCGCCATCATGGGCCAGGGCTTTTCGCTCACCACACTCTCGGCGGGCTCGGCCAACATCGACGTGCCGGAGCTGGCTGACCTGCAGTATGAGAAGTCTCTGGGCGCTGCTCGTTTCATGAAGGCTGTGAGGGCACGGCACAAAGATGGCCTCGTTGTAGCCCGAGTCGTCATGAAGCCATATGCCCAGTTCAACTTCCAGACCTATATCACGCGCCTGCTCCGTGAGTATTTTCTAACACCACGTCTCCATATCCAATTGTAGCTTACGTTATCTAGACGAACGCAAAGTGCTTGCCGACGTGCCAAACGCTGTGGCGTATCACCGCATTATCGAAACTGCAGCCTGTGGTTACTTGGTGCGCCAATACATCCATAGCTCTTTGTATGATCGTCTAAGGTAAGACTCGCGCATTTCAGTACAGCTGCAAGTCAGCTAACACTCGGTAGCACACGCCCGTTCTTGGAAGAGATCGAGAAGAAATGGCTGTCTTTCCAGCTTCTTTGCGCTGTGCGGGACTGCCATGCCAGAAACATCTTCCACGGTGATATCAAGACCGAGAACGTCCTAGTCACCTCCTGGAACTGGTTATATCTCGCCGACTTCTCCTCGTCATATAAGCCAGCGCATTTGCCCGAAGACAATCCCGCTGACTTTTCCTTCTACTTTGATCTGTCGGGGCGTCGAACCTGCTATCTTGCGCCAGAGAGGTTTTTGGCTGCTGGCCAGCAACCCGAGGGAGAAGGCGATGTGAACTGGGCCATGGATATCTTCAGTGTTGGCTGCGTCATCGCCGAACTGTTCCTTGAGGCACCCATATTTTCTCTCAGTCAACTCTTCAAATACCGTCAAGGCGAATACAACCCCGAGCTTTCCCACTTGAGCAAGATCCAGGATGCAAACATACGAGAGCTGATCCTTCATATGATCCAAGTGGACCCAAATTCAAGGATGTCTGCCGACGACTACCTGACGCACTGGAAAGACAAGGTGTTTCCAAGCTACTTCTACGGCTTTCTCCAGCAGTATATGTACTCGATCACTGACCCATCTTCGGGCCGGAAACCCGTCACGACTGGCGCCGAACATCTTGGTGAACCAGACGAACGCATAGAGCAGGTTTACAATGATTACGACAAGATCTCACACCTGTTATCGAGCAGTGGAGGCAAGGAGCTGTCTAGACCTCACCACTCGCCCCCGAAACCAAACGCGAGGCTCTTTCCACTCTTTGTGAACATACCGAACTATCAACACCAAGCGTCTCCGACACGAAGCCTGGCCATTGATGATGGAAACCTAGTTTTCCTGACTATTGTTGTTTCCTGTCTACGGGGTACAGCAAGAGCCTCGGCCCGCGTTCGAGGACTGGAGCTTCTGATGGCTTTCTCGGAGCGCTTAACGGACGAAGCCAAGTTGGACCGTGTGGTACCCTACGTAGCTCAACTTCTTGGCGACAAGTCGGAGCAAGTCAAAATCTCCGCTTTGCGCACCTTGACACAGATTCTAGCAATGGTGCAGGTCGTCTCCCCGATCAACGCATACATCTTCCCAGAATATGTTCTCCCGAGGCTCGAGGCTTATCTTCCAGATTCTTCTACCAATGTTAGCCCTCTCGTCCGAATGCAGTACGCCTTTTGCATCGGTACATTGGCGACCACTGCAGCCAAGTATCTCGACATGATCCAGGCATTACGCGCGGAGGGATCTCTACCCACAGCCGACCCCGAAACAGAAGATGACATGTCTTCGTCTGCTCATCGGAACCAATTCGACTCAGATCGTCGTATCATTCTCGAAGCGTTTGAGAAGCATACTAAATCTCTTCTCACCGACACTGATGCTTCTGTTCGTCGAGCTATGCTGCGTTCTGTTTCGGATCTATGCGTCTTCTTCGGCAGCCCCAGAGCAAACGACGTTGTCCTCAGCCATCTGAACACGTATTTGAACGACCCAGACTGGATGCTCAAGTGCGCCTTCTTCGAAGCAATTGTCGGCGTCGCAGTGTTCGTGGGTGGCGCAAGCTTGGAGGGATATATTCTGCCGCTCATGGTTCAAGCCTTGACAGACCCAGAAGAGTTCGTGGTTGAGAAAGTAATCCGAGCCCTCTCGTCAATGGCGGAGCTTGGTCTTTTCCAACGCTCCAAGACATGGGAGCTTGTGGATATTGTGGCTCGGCTTACTATGCACCCTAATCTCTGGATTCGAGAAGCAGCTGCGCAGTTCATCTCGGCAGCTGCTAGGTACCTATCTGTTGCTGATACGCACAGCATCCTGGTTAATCTCATCAAGCCTTATCTTAAAGTTGTGCCTTCCGAGTTTTCCGAGTTACGGGTTCTCGAGTCATTGAAGAGTCCTTTCCCACGTCTCCTTGTAGAGATGGCTTCGAACTGGGCATTGCAGACCCAGAAAGGTCTATTCTGGGCGCCCGCCAGACATCAGCAAACGTTTACGTTTGGGTCGTCCGATGACACTTTACCAGCCATCTCTGGTCGCGAACTGGACCAAAAGGTGCTACAGCGGCTACCGAAGAACGAGGAAGACGACTCGTGGCTACGAAAGCTTCGAAATGCAGGGATGACATCAGAAGATGACTTCAAGCTTGTAGCACTACGCGAGTTCATCTGGAGAGTCGTTCACCGTCGGCGTTCGGATAGCCTTGCACCAGCACCCATGAGATTCAACAGCATCGTAGCTCTGAAGGATCTTGGAATAAAGGCACTCACCGTGTTATTTGACGAGAATGTTCGACAGGTGATGCATCAAACTCAGAAACCGGGTGATTCTGCGGACGATCATATACAACCAAGGACAATCAAGGATGCACTGCTGGACGCATCAACAACCGAAGCCGATGGACCGCCTGATCGCATACCACACGAAAGTCAAGCTGGAAGACTGATTCGCGAGGAGACGGGCTCACGCGGCATATCCATTCCATCTCGAACCAAGCTGTCACCGTCTCCTAGTGACCTGCACGTCGGCCTAGACTCGCTGCCTTCTGAGGTTGAAGCGCGAAGGACCTCTTTGCAGATGCCGAGAGGCTCACCAACTGCACAATCACCGTCAGGCTCTCTTGGTGCAAGTGAACACACACTCTCCCTTCGACATCGCGGTAGTGCTTTGGGATTGCTTGGCAAAGGTGAGAACAAGGCCTCGGCTGAGATTGGAACAACGTCCGCAAACGCCTTTGGAAAGGTCGACGCGACCCATGTGCGAGAGCCGTCTCGATCTCGTCAGCCCATCTCTCCACTTTCCGTTGATCGACCGCAGCGAAGTCCGGCGCGAATACGATATCGACACGCACACGACTACATGGGCAATGACCCGGCAATCCTAAAGCTTCTTGACTCGATGCTCCTAGACCGCTTTCCATCCGATGAAGTCGAGTTCGGTCCCCGCATCCAACCTTTCATCCGGTGGCAGCCGATTAGGTATAAAGATGCCCACCAGTCGCCAGCAGGCATTCCATGGAGACCGGAGGGAACGTTGGTAGCAAGCTTCGGTGAGCATACAGCTGCAGTGACTCGGATCTTGGTGTCTCCAGACCAAGGTTTCTTCATTAGCGGATCGGACGATGGCAGCGTAAAGGTTTGGGACACATCGCGTCTCGAACGCAACATTACTCGACGGTCTCGACAGACATACAGACTGGGCGAAGATGTCAAAGTCACAAGCCTAGTGTTCGTAGAGCAGACCTATTCTTTCGTCGCAACAGGCAGTGATGGAAGCGTACACGTGGTGCGCGTGGACTACTTCCCTAGTCAGGATGGCAATGCCAAATTTGGACGATCTCGGCTTCTTCGCGAGTATCAGCTTCCAAAAGGCGACTCTGCTGTTTGGTCTGAACACTACAACGCAGACAATAAATCTATTCTCGTGTTGACTACGAACACCTCAAAGATCATCGCGCTAGACCTGAAGACTATGGAGGAGCTTTACACGTTGAACAATCCATTGGACCATGGGACACCGACCTGTTTCTGTGTGGACAGGAAAGCACATTGGCTGCTACTAGGGACCTCACATGGTGTTCTTGACCTCTGGGACCTTCGATTCAAGCTTCGATTGAAGGCCTGGGTATGCCATGGTGCTTCACCAATACACAGACTTTACCAAGTGTTTCTACCCAAGGCGAAAAAGACGCGACTGTACATTGCGGGTGGCAGCGACCAAGGCGAGGTCACAGTGTGGGATTTCGAGAAGCACATTTGCAAAGAAGTCTACCGCACAGGAGCGTGCAGAGACATCGGGAGCAAGAGCACTACGCTCATTGATCTCGATGAAGAGAAGCCAGGTGGCATGCTGGGCCGCTTCGCAACCAGTGTCGAACCTACAGCAAGCTCGACGGCAGATCGTGGCGTTCGCGCACTCGCAGTACATACACAGGTGACTGATGAAAGGGGCGAGTCAAAGCAGACGTTTCTCCTCACAGCTGGTCCAGACTGGAAGGTCCGATACTGGGACACGAATCGCGTGGAACAGTCCGTGGTTGTTAGTGGGCTAGAAGCCGATGAAGCCAAGCCACAGTACACTGCCTCTCAGCCAAGTCCTGATACTGTTGTTATTACAGAACGACTCTCGCAGCCACAGAATCAGATCTCAAGTGGACGCGAAAGCAGAAGCTCTACCTCGAGCAAGAGAGTACCGCAGAAGTCATCACGATCGGGCTTGATCTCTCTGCAGCAGCAGCATTTGCTCAAGAGCCATATGGACACCATTTTAGATGTTGCGTTGATCGAGCAGCCATATGGGATGGTGATATCAGCGGATCGATCGGGCGTCATTAACTTGTTCATGTAAAATGACCAATGACGCGGGGATAAAGGTAGATTTTCTGACGGTCAAACAACGTGTCTACTATACACAGCCTTGCGTGTCACATGTCATCATTGCCCTTCCGGCTGGGTCCCATAATCTGTCACTTGGCCATTCTAACCTCACAGTTTACTGCAGTCGTCAGCCTGCACTATCTCTTGATTTCCTGGAAGCATGTGCGGTCACGTCTTCCTCATCATTGGCTCGTTCCACGCAACCAGGCTGGGATTGGATTCAATCAACGACCGGTGAACACAAGCAACCCCCAGGGCTTCTTGCATATGCAGCCTCTCGTGTCTTGCAGTGGTTGGAGAGTGTATAATATGACCATCCGCCGCATCCAAGTAAACTTGTTCCTCCACCTAGGCTCGCCGCCTCTCTATCAAGTCAGTCAACAATGCCGTACTGCATTATATGCGGTGTCCGCTTCAAAGGACGAGGAAAGCACTGCGGGCTCCACAACAACTACCACTTAACTATCAGACACCACGATCACTATAACCACAACCACAACAGCGATTCGACGGATCCGAGCAGTATCCGTTTCCGCACGGGCGGCCGCCATCAACCCCGGACTCTCCGATTTGCCACTGATTCTCACGACACATACGGAGGGCAATACAACGACACCTCGGCACTCGTACCCTACTCCCCCAACCCTCTCCCTACCACCAACCTCTCCGCTGCACTCGCCCAACCCCTCGTGCAGACCTTCGCCACGCTCTCACACGCGCACGCCATCTCCTCACTAACCTACTCTGTCGCACCCAACGGCAGTCAGTCGCTCAAGGCGGAAGCCAACTTCGAACGCGAACAATGCACCGTGTGTAGGAAGTGGTTCCCAGACCATCAAAAGCTAGAGACCCATCAGTGGGAGTTCTCTATCGGGTGTGAGGAACATGGGGTGTGTTTGAGGAGGGAGGACGTGTTGTGGCATGGGACGAGGGTGAGGCATGAGAGATGTTTTATTAGGGGGTGTGGCAGTGTGTATCGGCTGGAGGGCGGGTGGAAGTGGGTTGCTGCTGAGGTGCATGTTAGGAAGTGGCATTGTTAGGGGTGTTGAGCGGGGAGTATAAGATCGTATATGACGAAAATAACGATTGTGGTGGATAGATATTCGATGACGAAGATAGTATTATAAGAGTCATCTATACTTTGATAACCTGTATCAAAACTCATGAGTGGCAATGCTGGTATAGAACAAACGTGGGTCGTTGAGCTTCGTTGACAGTGGGGTTGGCGAGGGAGCCTAAAGGTAGTGACAAGCGGAAAGGTGCGCTAGCGGGAACTCTTGGCGTCCCATGAATTTCAGTTGTAGCTCTAACTTCGCGGTCAACTTTCACACCCCGCACAACACCATAGCCCGTACTCTACTTACCCTCTATACCAAGGACCTCAAGTACCCGAACCACACGAACTAACACCGCAAAAATGAGGTTAACCACCGACCTGATCAACAACTCCCTCTCCTTCATCAACTGTCTCACGGAGCGTGAACTCGATCTGCGAGGTGCGTTGGAAAGAACAGATGCTACACTTGAGAGCTGAGTTGATATCAATATTGTGTTGTCTAGGCCACAAGATCTCTACCATTGAGAATATGGGCGCTGCGAGAGTGAGTATCCCAATTGCACTACCTGTACATTCTAGTATCTAACGCACGTGCAGGACAACGAC
This sequence comes from Clathrospora elynae, assembly GCA_010015635.1. Classification (NCBI taxonomy): domain Eukaryota; kingdom Fungi; phylum Ascomycota; class Dothideomycetes; order Pleosporales; family Diademaceae; genus Clathrospora; species Clathrospora elynae. The sequence goes on from ML976029.1 coordinate 176,318, forward strand.
GCGATAGATCTCACCGACAACGACATCGCGCAGCTCGGCAACTTCCCACTGCAGCCCCGCCTCCGCACCCTGTTCCTCGCTCAAAACCGCATCGCGAATATCCAGCCGAACCTCTCGGCGAGCATACCGAACCTCCGGACGCTGGTCCTGACCAAGAATAGGATCGCTGAGCTGGCCGACTTGGATTCGCTGGCGGGGTTCAAACAGCTGGTGTATCTGACGCTTATGGGCAACCCCGTCACCAGCAAAGAGGTACGTCACACGCGTTCGTGATGCAGCTTTGAAGCCTAATTCTGGCAAGCACACTTGAGCGCTCGAAGCGTAGCTGTTGCGGGACTTGCCGGGAAGCCCCATGGCCGGGAAGGAAGACAATGGACTACAGTGGCAGAATGCTAACATGGCGCAGAATTACCGGTATTGGGTTATCTGGCGCTGCCCGGCGGTGCGGTACCTGGACTTTGCAAAGGTACGCGACGTCGAGCGGAAGAAGGCCAAGGAGCTGTTCGGAACAGCAGAGGAGCCGACAGAGCTCGCGAGCCAGGTGCGCATCCTCTATCTTATCACTGCGTGGCTGTTTCTAACACTCTCAGATCATGGGCGTCAAGTCGAAAGGCTTCGCTGTCCCGACATCAAACGGCGCTGACGCCTCATCCAACGACCGCATTTACACCGACGAAGAGAAGAAGCGCATGCGGGCTGCTATCCTCAACGCGAGCAGTCTGGCCGAGATGGCAAGGCTGGAGAAGGACTTTGCAGAGGGACGGATACCGGCGCATATTCTCGAGGGCGGCGACCCCATGGAGACGACGTAGTTTATGCGTTATCTGGGGCGAAGATACGCCGAAAAGATTTTGCTTACCTCCAGATGCCACGGATCACGATAGTACCAGGACGAGTGCACTGAACACGGCACGGGAAGGGCATAAGCATCACGATACCTCAAATGTGGTATGACTTGCAGGAGATCGATTCACACGCGTCGGCGTATAAAGGTGCGCCCACTGAAGTACATAAGATTCATGATAGAGTTGCTTGCACAGACTAGCTCCTGTTCACACTGTTCAATAGCAAACCCTTCCACTCAACGCCCATACATCTGTCGCGAAATGTTAGCTTATATTGCGTACAGCCATCAGCCTCGGTAGTCGAAGGAGCGTCCTGCTTGTTACGATGCCATGGATCCAATGCTACAAAAGTATGTGGAGGTAGTTCTACGTATGTGAGCATAGAACATGCGCGCAGTTTTATCCACCTGACTAACGTCTTTATCGATTTTAATAATCTTATCATGGTGCATCATCCTATTCGCAGAGTGTGGTATACCCTGCTTACGCCCAAGATATTCTATAGGGTTGGCTGACAGGTTCCGGACAATCTTACCTCCTGCCATAGCCCCCTTACACGTACCTCTGGGTATTTACAAAACATGGTAGGCCTGTAATTCAAACATTCGCTCTGCTGACCACAAGATACGATGAAGAGAGGCGCATCTCCAGGCATGGCGCGATTGGATTGCCTTGGCTGTCTTAACTGTCAATGCTCGACGCAATCACTGGTAATTAGTTCATCCTAACCTTCCGACATCAGCTGGAGAGTGTCTGAGAAGCGGCCTCGATGTAAGAGACACATATGGCAAAAGGCCTTCGGCTGAGTCGGATTTTTTCAGCTGAGATGTTGGAAGACGCCCTTTATGCCTCCGGATTATTCTCGACCTCCTGGATTGCAGACGCCACTTCAGTATAGGCAAATCGATCAAGCGTTGGACACGAACACCATCTTCGTGATTGTCTATAGTGATACAGAGATATGAACGCCTTCTTGACGTTTCACGACAGGCCGTCATATTCATGCCTCACCGATAAACTGAGGGGGTGAACTCAAGGTTAAGTGACCCCAGGCTTCTAGCGAAAGACTCGTACATGAAGGCTTTGCGCTTACGTGTAGGGGACCGCGGACTGCTTGCGCCTTTTGCATGGTTAGCAGTATGGCGGACGCGTTCAAATACTCCCGTCTGCCTTGACCCTAATAGTACTTCAGCATCTCACCCATTTCATTCATTCCTGCTTAGACTAAGTATATTGTAGTTCAGCATGGCGTTGAGCAATAGTAACTCCAACGGCCACTCCAATGGCGTGCCCACTGTCAAAGAAACCATTCACAACTACCTCACTGACCTCAAGAGTCAACT
>ML976029.1:178515-235740 GCA_010015635.1 Clathrospora elynae
AGTCAACTCAATCGTGTCCCAGAGGACGCCAGCGTTGTCAAGGCGTTGATCGAGGCCCTTTTCACAGATAACATCGTTGATGATCGAAAGTAGATAAACCCACTGCCCTTAGCCAACCGCTCAAGCTGACCTATCTTCCGACTACTTCTGGAAAACACAATCAAATGGGCTTCCTCATATCCCGCAGGCTCGCCTACTGCCGGTGTCTTGACAAATGCTATGCTCAGTAACCTTTGGGATAACCTGGAACATCCTCCGCTTTCGAATCTCGGCGATGCCTGGCGATATCGCACGGCTGACGGCTCTCACAACAACATACTCTACCCAGAGCTTGGGAAAGCCGGCTCATACTACGCCCGTAGTGTCGTTCCGCAGCGCTCTCCTCCTGCAGCTCTGCCAGACCCCGGGGATATATTCGACGCACTGTTCGCTCGCAAAGGTCCGGCCGTTGAGCACCCGGCAAAGTTCTCCAGCATAGCTATCTCACTCGCAACGATTATTATCCACGATATCTTCCGCACAGATGATGCCGATCAAAACAAGCTCGCATCATCATCATACCTCGATCTTGGACCGCTTTATGGACATAATCAAACCATGCAAGATACAGTGAGGACGTTCAAAGATGGAAAGCTCAAGCCAGATAGCTTTGCCGAGCCTCGCATTCTGGGTCAACCCCCGGGTGTTGCTGCCTTGCTGGTTTCTTTCAACAGGTTCCATAACTATGTGGTGACGCAACTGGCCGAGATCAACGAGGGTGGCCGATTCACCGTTTCAATGCTCGACCAAGCCAAGGTAATTGTTACAAACTATCACTTTAGACCTTGTGCTGATACCTCGTAGGGCCTAGACGGCGAGAAAGCAGAAGCGAAGCGCGACATTGATCTTTTCCAGACTGGAAGACTCATCACATGCGGTCTCTACGTCAACATCATCCTCCGTGACTACGTGCGTGTTATTCTGAATCTCAACCGCACTGATACGACGTGGACACTGGATCCTCGCGATCAGGCTTTCGATGCGTTTGACTCGCAGGGCATTCCCAAGGGTGTCGGCAACCAGGTCAGCATGGAGTTCAATCTGATCTACCGATGGCACGCAACTATCAGCAACAAGAATGAGGCATGGGTCAACGATTTCATGAAAAAGCTATGGCCAGGGCAGGATCCAGCGACACTTACTCAGGCGCAATTGTTCGAGGGCTTCAAGAAATGGGGACACTCACTGGACTCCGATCCAGGGAAGTGGACCTTTGCCGACTTGACACGCAATGCCACTGGTAGTTTTGATGATGCTAGCTTGGTTTTCATACTCTCTGCTACTACCGAGGACGTTGCTGGAGCCTTTGGGGCGAGGAACGTGCCGACAGCCCTTCGAGCCATTGAGATTCTTGGTATCAACCAAGGTCGTAATTGGGGCACAGCAAGCCTTAATGAAGTCCGCAAGTTCTTCAAGCTCAAGCCACATGCCACCTTCCTGGACATGAATCCAGATCCAGATGTGGCTGCGAGCCTCGAGGCTCTTTACCACGAGCCTGACAACGTGGAACTCTACCCCGGCCTGGTCTGCGAGGATACTAAGAAGCCGGAGGTACCAGGCTCTGGACTCTGTGCGGGTTTGACTGTTGCAAAGGCCATTCTTTCGGATGCTGTGGCTTTAGTTCGTGGTGACCGGTACTACACCATTGATAGTTCTCCTGCCAACCTGACATCTTTTGGATTCAACGAGATTGCGTCGAACCCCGATGTGGGTTTTGGGACGACCATCTTCAAGCTTCTTCAGCGAGCTTATCCCGGATGGTACCGAAGCAACTCAGTCTACGCATTGTTCCCTCTGACCACTCCGGTCGAGAACAGAGCTATCCTAGCAACGAGGGGCGTGGAAGCGGACTACGACTACGAACGGCCGCGCTTCATTCCCCAGCCGACACCAGTACTCAGCTGGAACGGCGTCAAGGACGTTCTGGCAGACCAGGAGTCTTTCAAGGTTCCATGGGGCCAGCATGTCGGTGAGCTGATCAAACACGACTGGATGCTCAGCGGAGACAAGCCGTGGAACGCAAAGCAGAAGAAGATATGCATGCACGCACTCTACGATCCCGTCAAAGGACTCAATCAGATCCGCGATTTTTGTGATATTGTTACGACAGACCTCATCAAAGAAAAGAGTATCAAGTTGCGTGATCGATACCAGATTGACGTCGTCCGCGATGTTGCCATACCCTCGCATGCCGTTGTCACCGCACACATATGGGGCATTCCACTCAAGGAGTCCGAGGATGAGGGAGGTGTCGGCTTCACACCCACCAAGCTGTACGAAGCCATGGCCAACGTCTTCTGGTACACGTTTCTCGACATCGACGAAGCCAAGACTCTTGCTGTCAAAGCCGAGGCGAAGAAAGCCACCGCTGCCCTAGCTGCTGCGGTCACAGCCTCCTGCAACGAAGTCCGGGGTGGCAATCTCTCCTTCCTAGATAGTCTGTTCTCCAAGCTACATGCGGAGAAGAGCGATCCGGCGCTCTCAGAATTTGGTACTAGGCTCATCCAGCGTCTATTCAAATCCGGTATGTCCCTCGATGAGGTGATCTGGACAATTGTACCGACGTCGACTGCGGCGGCTCCTATCCAGACAAAAGCCATTTCCGGTCTGCTCGATTTCTATCTTTCGCCCGCAAACGCCGCTCACTGGGCCGACATTCAAGCTCTCGCAGCTTCTAACTCAGACGAAACACTGGAGCAGCTCCGCAGATATGCCTTAGAAGGGTCCCGTCTCGGTCCCGCAGCTGCTGGTGCTTTACGCATCGTTGCCGCACCAAATGCATCCATCCAGGACGGCAAGAATACCCTCACCCCCGCCGCAGGAAGCAGAGTGTTCGCAGATTTCAACACGGCAGGCCTGGACCCAAGCGTGTTCCCAGACCCGCTAGAAGTCAAGCTCGATCGGCCGGACGACGTGTACATCCACCACGGATACGGCGGCCACGCATGTCTTGGACGAAAGACTGTGGAGATAGCGATGGCGGTGCAGCTGCGTGCATTTGCGCGCCTGAAGAACTTGAGAAGGGCGGCTGGGCCGGCGGGACAGCTGAAGAGCACGACGGTGAATGGGGCGTTCAAGGTGTTTATGAATGAAGACTGGAGCCAGTGGACGCCGTTTCCGAGTACGTGGAAGCTGCAATATGATGAGTAAGGAGTATGCGAGTATTGCGTGGTGGGGATATGACTATATCAACCAAACGTTTTTTAGAAATCTGAAAGCTCAAATCGTTATATTGTTTTGCGCCAGAAGGCTTCCCCGCCCATGGTATCGTAGTAATACACAAAACGCCGTGATGCTGTGCACCTTGACCAGCCCAACCGTATCCAAGTCTTTTGTAGAAACGGAGATTATATTACCACCCCCTCCCTCTTCCACCTCTTCCCCCCCGTCCTCCACCGCCTTGGTGACCTTGCTGGAAGCCTCCGCCCTGCTGTCCTCCTCCTCCTCCGGATCCTCCAGGTCCGCCGAAGCCTCCTCCCATGCCCTGACCTGCCATTTGCATAAAAGAAGTAAAGTCCATCTGACTGGGATCCACGCCCTGGCTCATCATTTCCTGCATCATCATAGCCATCTGCTGCTCGTTCATGCCGTTGGGAGCCATAGCTCCACTGGGCCCAGACGGCGCACCAGCAGGCCCGTTACCGCCTGGCCCAGCACCGCCCATACTCGGCATGCCCGGCATGGGCCCTCCCATCATCTGCTGCATCTGCACCATGTCGTTTTTCTGCTGCTGCAGCGTGTTGGCCATGGCGACCTGTTTCTGGCGATACAGCTCCCAGGTGAACTCGTCGAAGCCGTAGTTGAAGTAGTCGGACTGGTCTTCGCCGGGCCGGCGCCAGATCTTCTGCTCTTCGGCGAGGTTCGCGTCGATATCGATGGAGAGGATCTCCTTGGCCTGCGGGGGGTAGATGGGGTTCGCGTCGACGTCGATGGTCGAAGTACGTTGCGCTGGGAAGGCGGTGCCCGAGACGGCAGAGAGCTGGGGGACGGTGCCGGCGACGGGCGCTTTCGGGGCTTGTGACGGCGTCGAGGAGCGCTGTACCGGCGCCTCGATCCTTATGGCCTTGGACTCCTGGGGGTGTTGCGTGCTGTGGCTTTGTCAGCGGCATGTAGTAAGAGGAGAAAGAGAGCTTACGCTGCGGGCTTGGGCACTGGCGCTGGCTTCTCGATGACAATGTCAATATCCGATTCGCTGTCGTCGTCGTCGTCGTCGCCTGATTCCTCCTCCATGGGCTCGTCGTCGCTCGACACTTCCTTTTCCTTGTCCACATGCGTGTCCTGCTGCGCCGTCGGCTCATCCCCGTAGAGGTCGTCGTCGGAATCCTCGGCCATTGTTCCGTGCTCCTCAGTCTACCAGTCGAACGGTTTGTCGGTGCGCGAGTCCCACGGGATCAGCGTGTATCCAGCAGTTTCGAAACGGCTTCTAAGAAATCCAAGCTGACGAGCGCGTTTCTCGGTATGAAGATTCCAGTCTGCGCTGTGCCGACCGGCGAAGGCGATCTTGCACGAGTAACGGTGCCTGGAAACGAGCTTGAGCTTTGATGAGTCTCTGAATGGAAATATTAGCCGACGAATCGCGTATGGTCTGTGCTGCGCGTGCGAGCTAGCGACCTGACTTACGCGCGAAACCTTTGCCATGTGAAGTGATTGTTTTCAAACACTTCGTTCCTAGATAGCATTTCCTTGATCTCCTCGAGTTCTCTCTCGCGCCACGCCGAGACTTCAAGGCTCATTGTAGTGGTTGTAGATATACGGCCAAAGTTCACAATACGGTGAAACGGTTCAACGAGTAGAGACAATGGCGGGTTTCGGGCGGTCGAACTCGTTGAGTATCAATACTGGCGGGGCTGGTGGTGGTGGTCTGTTGTACGTACCCTTCCAAGAATAGGCGCTATACACTGCTACAAGCCGTGCTGACTACAGCCAGCGGAAACAACAATGGGCAACAACAGGCAAACCAGCCCCAGAGCAGCGGCGGCCTCTTTGGCAGCATGAACAAGTCCGCAGCTACGGCAGCCCCGACCGGCGGCCTCTTCGGCGCGTCGACGGCGCAACCATCGCAACCACAGGGCGGAAGCCTGTTTGGTGGCGCACTAGGGGGGAACACGCAGAATCAGACGCAGAACCAGACGCAGAACCAGACGCAGAACCAGCCCTCGCTGTTGTAAGCAAGAATGTCCTTTCACCGTGACACAAAGGCTAACTGCATCGTCTAGCGGCGCATCAACACAGCAACAGACGACGACACCCTCACTCTTTGGTTCGACGCAGCAGACCCAGCCGCAGCAGCAAAACACGCTCTTCGGCGGCATGAACACCCAAAACACGTCTAATACGCTTGGTGGCTCCACGCTGGGAGCGTCTGCCAGCGCACAGCCAGTGCAGATGACACTGGATTCGATGCGAGGGACCACGCGCTTCAACGACCTACATCCGGAGCTACAGACGCTGATCCAGCAGTTCGACGAGGGCATACAACGGAAGATCAACTTCTGCGCCCAGATCCGCGAGACCCTCCCCCGCAGCGAGAGCGACATCGCGACCATCGCGCCGGATGTTGCATACATCGAGACGGTCCTTTCCACCGTCGAGGTAGGACTGGACAACGACTCTGCAAACATCGCCCATCTCAAAGGACTCGTCAAGAAAGACGCCGAAGACGCAATGCTCAGCTTCCGCGCCATCGAGAACCAACGACTACCAGCGCAGTTCCATTACCGAAACAACGCGAACCTCACAGCCTCGAACGCAAAGAGCCCGGTCACCAACGCTCTCGATGAGGACGATCCGACAAAGCCCGTCGACCTGATGAGCTATTTTGGCCGCCGGACCGACGAGCTTGGGCGCACGCTCGACGTGTACCAGCGACAGATACGCGAGATCGAGGCGCATCTGCGGACCATGGAAACTGGCACCGTGGAGAAGGCACAGCAGTTGACAGGCAGCCGGAGCGCACCACGGGATCAGCGACGCGAGCTGGTGGAAGCGCTCAAAGCGATTGAGGGCGCTATTCTAGACTCGGCGAAGAAGGTGGGTCAGGTTAGGGATGATGTGACGAAACAGACGCTGGGCAATGTTGGGGCTGCTCTTTTGTGAGCACGACATTGAGCCTGTGATTATGCGATGCGGCGGCGTCTCGGGTAGGGCGTCTATGTACAGATAAGAGGGGGTAATCACCACATTTTTAAATTCTCACATGCGTATAAGAGAAGGATTGACCTGCGAAAGCTTTAGATACCCGATTGAACCCCTACTTTTTCAACACTGCCTTCACACTTGGCACCTCATCGTCCTTTGCCAAGATATCCGGCAGAGGCCCAATCGGCGTAATCTGGAAGCGGTTGATCTGGCCGTGGCTCTTGGTATAGTGCTTCTTGATGTGCTCAAACTCCGTCGTGTCCTTGAACGCTGGGTAGTCTGTACGAATGTCAGTCAGTGTCTGTCTTACATACGACTTCCACAGGAAAAGGTATGACTTACCCCAGTACAGATGCCTCATCCACTTGTGTAGGTGTGGGTACCCGCTCCTAATATCGCGGATATTGCACTTGAAGTGCTGGACATAGACGGGATCGAAGCGAATGATGGTGGTGAAGAGACGGATATCCGCTTCCGTGACATGCGGCGAGGAGAGGAGATACGGTGTTGTCGATTTCGCGAGCCCTGATTCGACGCGGTCGAGCGAGTTGAAAAGTGTGGTCACGGCCTTTGTGTATGCTTCTTCGGCGCTGGATATTGTGAGTGAGGATACAGCCTTTGCATATGAAGGATACTTACGTAGCAAACCCCGACTTGTACACCCCATTGTTGATGTCGTTGTACACCCAGTCGTTCATCTCCTCGATATCCTTCCTCAGTTTTTCAGGGAAGAGATCAACGCCTTTGTACTTCTCCTCAATGATATCGTCGAAAGCGTGGTACATCATTCGGATTATCTCAGCGCTCTCATTGCTCACAATCCGCTTCGTCTTCTTGTCATACAGCGCCGGCACCGTGAATCTGCCCTCATACTCGGGATTCTGCTCAAAGTAAATGTCACGGAGGTGTGTGTAGTCACTGTGTAACGAATCCGGTGTCGTTTCCCCGGGGACCTTCTCGTCAGCCGTTGCGAACCGCCATCCCTTCTCGGCCATGTGCCAGTGCACGCTGTTGTACGAGATTATGGACTCGAGGCCTTTTAGCTGGCGCACGATGAGGGTGCGATGTGCCCAGGGGCAGGCGTAGGAGACATAGAGGTGGTATCTGCCTTTTTCAGGCGGAAATTCGGCGTTGGGCTTGTTTTCGATCCAGTTTCTGAAGACGCTGGTTTGGCGCTTGAATTCACCTGATTTGTCGCCAGGCTATCTCATAGTTAGACGATGTATTTTGACCTCAGCTGGTGTACTTGCTTTTACCCAGTCGAGGATGGATCTCTCTGGTTTCTTGTCCATGGCTGCGAGGACTGAAGATACAGAGAATGGTCGCGTAGATCGTGTTGTGCGTGGAAGATGATTAGTGATTGCCCTAAGCCGCAGTGTCGCAGATAACATGAGATAGCAGCAAAGCAGGTTGTAGGGGTCTTGTGTTTATATAGCTTCAAGCTCGATAGCGGGGAGCTCTCACACATCCCGCTTTCGTCATAGCACTTGTCGTTCTGATGTTTACTCAGCATTGGAAAGCTGGCAACCACTAGCTCCTGCTATCCCTGCTATCCCTGCCATCCCTGCCATCCCTGCCATCCCTGCTATCCCTACCATGTTTTTCTTTGGCGATGGTGAACCCAACGGCGCGAGATTTTGCAATTGTTGCCGATATCAAGACACGATAGGCGATAGGTATCCAATATGACGGCAGTCAAGGACTGATATGTTCGCGGCCCTTTGCGCCGGTCAATTGGTGATGGCGCTGGGTCCTGAAGCATTGCCTATCATGAAAGTCACCCTGGCGAGACTGATGGCCACACCTGCTCAAACAACCATGCTACTTGCCGTATTCCAGAGCTGACGAGCAATATATCCTCCATCCTCAGCATGGTCCAGCTTTTCACTCCAGTCACTCTTTTTGGACTATCATTTCATCCCGCACCGTTGCAACCGGTAACCCAACCCAACCCGACTAGCAGCTCCGCCGCGGCAAACTTGGCAGCAACTAGTGTTGGTGTGTATCGTTTTTGCAGTACGGGCAGTCGAGGGATTATAAGGCGTTGAGGCGCTCGCGGTGCTCTGAACCCAGGGATTTCTTGTGTTGTTCAAGGATTTCGACTTTCGTTGTTCTACAGTCGCTCGTTATGCCGTCCGTATGTCGAGGATCCATGTTCCCTGCATAACAGCTGAGCAACGCTAATTCATCCTAACAGCTCATTCGCGCCCTCGCGTTGCTCCCCGCGCTCTTCGCAAGCATCGCATATGCCGTCCACCCCGTCGAAGTGCGCGGGCAAGACTTTGTCAACAGTGTTACGAACCGGCGGTTGATGATCGTTGGTGTCGACTACCAGTAGGTGCGAATCCATCCCGGCTGTACTTGGATACTGACTATACCGCAGACCCGGAGGCCAAGGCGCATACAAGCCGCAGAGTGGCGATGATGCCTTGACGGACGCGGACATCTGCTTGCGAGATGCCGTGATCATGCAGAGGCTGGGCGTCAACACGATCCGTGTCTACAATGTCGACCCGATGCTGGATCACTCTATGTGCGCGTCCATCTTCAACGCCGCCGGCATCTACCTGATCATCGACGTTAACTCGCCGCTGCCGGGAGAGAGCATCAACCGCGAAGCGCCCTGGACGTCGTATAACAGCGACTACCTCAGCCGCGTGTTTGGCATCGTGGAGAACTTCAAGGGCTTCCCCAACACGCTTGGCTTCTTCGCCGCGAACGAGGTCATGAACGATTTGGCTACCGCCCAGTTCAACCCGCAGTACATCCGGGTAAGTGATTCAATTCGCATCAAAAAATGCCACGCTGACAAGCAACACAGGCCGTCCAGCGCGACTTGAAGAACTACATTGCCAAGCACTCGAACAGAACCATTCCCGTAGGCTACTCAGCCGCCGACGTCCGTGAGATCCTGCAAGACACCTGGGCGTACTTGCAGTGTGCCCACGACGACGATGCCTCCTCGTCCGACTTTTTCGGCCTCAACTCGTACAGCTGGTGCGGCTCCGATGCCACCTTCCAGACCTCCGGTTACGACGGCCTGGTCACCACCTTCAACTCTTCTGCGGTACCCGTTTTCGTAAGTTGGACATATAGAAGTGCCGCGGAGATATCCGGGTTCCCACATGATCCATCGCTAACAGTGAGCAGTACAGTGAATACGGTTGCAACAAGGTGCAGCCCCGGACCTTTACCGAGGTCGCGGCGCTCTATGGCCCCCAGATGACAGCGCTCAGCGGCGGCCTGGTGTACGAGTACAGTCAGGAAGAAGCAGACTACGGCCTCGTAGTACTGAACAGCAACGGCTCAGTGTCACTGCGTGAAGACTACGAAAACCTCCAGAAACAGTTCAACAAGCTCGATGTCAGCCTCCTAGAGACCACAAATCCCTCGTCCACCGAGATCAAGGCTCCAGAATGTGGTAGCAGTCTCATCACCGCACAAGCCTTCAGCAGTAACTTTACCATTCCAGCAATCTGCCCTGGCTGTCAGGCACTCATCGATGGCGGTATCAAGAACCCGCAGAACGGTGCCTTGGTGGCTGTCACCAAGAAGCAGGTCGACCAGGCAGTGTATGCCTCCAACGGGCAGCAAATACAGAACTTGACACTTAGTGTCGTGGCCGACGATGGGTCTAACAAGCCCGGAGGAGAGACCACGAGCCCGAGCTCCACCCCAAGCGGCACTGGAACCGCGCCCCAGCCGTCGGAAACGAAGAAGGGTGCGGCCGGTCGCACTGGAGGAAGTGCTCTAGTTTGGGCTTCTCTGCTGGTTTGCGCTCTGCTTTGGTAGGGGCTGCATGACCCTACGATACTTTTAGGTTGCTTTTGACGTATCCTTATGCCGCGAAGGTATCTAGGCACCTTGTTTGGAAATGAGTAAGACGTAATGGAACGACCTAATGGTTTGATGTAGGGAAATTCTGGGGCTTTTATTCTCTTGTATATGCTTTGGACTCTTGTACCCCTGTTAATCTGAGGACGGAGCTGACGGCTTGAACTATTTAATGCTGTCAGACATATCTCAGAATGAGATTTTATGAGCTTATTTCATGGCCGGCTTTGAACGTCTTGAACAGTCATAGTGCTGCGAAGGCCCCCGGCCTCTGTTAAACTAATGCCGTGGCTGGAGCGGTCTCGCTGATATAACACGTTCACGCAATTGACGTCTCGGCCGCCACTTGGTTGCCAACTGGTGAAGCTCCGATGATCGTAGGGGGTTGATTAGCTGCAGGTGCAGTGGATTTTGCGGGCGGTGCAGCGGGTGGTGCAGCAGCAGGTGGTGGTCCTGGTGGGCCGGCGGCTGGGTCTTTTGGTGGCGCTGGAATGAATCTAGAAGTCTTTGTTAGAAACTATCTTGTACTGACGGAGAAATAAAATTACGAATAGTGCAAAGGGAGATATACTTACGCAGCAGCAGCTAATGCAATCTTACCCGCAGTTCCTCCTACGACATTGGTGCCATCAGTGCTTTTTTGCGTCTGCTGCGAGAGCTTGGTGTAATCTGCGACCTGTTTTGCAGTCGCACTAGGAGTTTTTATCAGTCATCTGCCCTAATTTCGACGCGTTGGAAATAACATACGCGTTGATTACCATGACCTGTCCCTCCTGACAATGCGGGCCCGTCGCACAGTAGAGAAACATTGCATTGGTGCTAGCAACCGGCATGTTGAATGTTCCAACATCGGTCTGCCCATCCACGAACGGAATATGACCGCTGTGCACCCCGCCAGCCATGGGCGCACATGCTGCATCGGCGGTGGACTGCGTGACGGTGTGGTTACCGTTGGAAAACTGGAATTGGATGATGTCGCCTACGGCAGCGACGACGGAGTTCGGGACGAACGTGTCTTGCGGGCCACCGACTATAACGGGGATGATCTGGTTCTGGCGGCGGTGGGGCTGCGCTGAGCAGCTGTTAGTCCAAGGGGTAGAGTGCGAGAAAGGTGGTGGGGATAACCTACCACGGACGGCATGTGCGTTGCTCACTGTTTGTGGGAGAGCATCTACCGTAGCGGCTAAGAGAACAGAGAGGAGGAAAGACTTCATCTTGAAGTGACTAGGTGACTATAAAAGTAGAACGAGTATACTTGATTTGGAAACTTGAGTAGCGAAAGTACCGTTCAACGGTATGTAAAGAAGAGAAACTAGATATTAGATAAAGAACGTTCTACGGTTGCGCAGCAAAAGAGAGACCTGAAGGGAAGAATAGACTTGACGGAGCACAAAACTTCAGCAAGCATTGAAGCCAATATACGCGCCCACACTCCGCGGAGACTCTATTACGTTAGATCCAGATGAGCTCTATCGTGTATTTCGCGAGTATGCTCCTTAGGACCCAGCGAGCTCAAACGAGCACAAGACCTTAGAAATCAGCTGATTGTTCCAGTAGGAAGCTCGTAGTGGATCACCAAGCAGTCAAAATACAACTGCCAAGCCGTTATGCGTCCTTATTTCTCACTGAAAGCAGTAAAGACATGTTTGACAGCCTAGTTGCCATGGGCAGGGGGAGGGTTGTTGCGTAGTCTACCGTTTGAGGATAAGTGGGTCGCTAAGTGTCGAGTTGCATCCTCGACGTTTGGAAACCTTGCGTGCCTTACCATGGGCGCAGCCACTCCCTGAGTGGGCACAAGGATGCAGTGTATGTGCCGATGGAGCCGAGGTGGGGGGAAGGTGTAGCCTGAGCGAAGACATAGCGATAGTTGAGTTTACGAGCAGATTACTTGTCAGGGGCGAGTATGCTGGGCGCTGAGGCTGTCTCGACCTATCGAGTGTTTGAGCGGATGCGAGATGAAGAGAAAAAGAAGGTCATCTACTGCCGTCAGTGCCGTCGATAAATGTTCAGTGTTGAGGAGTCGGTGGCTGGATGCTTTGAGAAACGATCTCGGGAATGGGCGGGTCAGCAAGTGCCTGGTCGGACCAACCCATCTGCGACACGATCCTTCGAAAATTCAACAAATTGAACAAGGATACAAGAACACGGATAGCAAATAGCGCAAGCTACAATGCCGGTGTTCTAATAAGCGCCTGAGAAACCGCATGAGTAAGAAAGAGATGCTACAATCGTGTTTTGAGGTGATACTGAAGTCCTTTTTGTACTGCGAACGGCTGGAACGTCTAATGAGTTGTGAAGCTAGGTAACGTTCTGCAGTTCTGATAAAGCCGATGCCATGCCACGGAAGCTCCCTACATTCGGCACATTTTCTCTGTGAATCCAGACACCGACGCTATGCATGCGATGATTCAAGACTCATCGTAGACCTAGAGGATCGTGAAGATCGGTCTTGTATTGCTCGGCGTTACTCACTGTATGCCTGCGTCGCCCACATGTGCAGGCGCGGTGCATCTGGTACCCGTACGAGAATTTTGTGTGAAGAAGCGGTGCACTTGCTTGCTTAAGCTCCTCCCGTCATCTCCACATCGTGTGCCTTCCTCTTCAAACCAGCGTCGTTGCCCTCGGTCTGACCGTGAAACTTGGCTTCGAGCGCTTCCAGAAGAACTTCCTTGACGACCGCTAGGCTGCCCATGGCTGCATGCGTGGCTCCCTCGATCAACGCGTCCGGATCTGCGCCAACGTCTCCCTTCATCCAGATCTCCGTAATCTCGTCTCTAGAAGCAAGGTAGCCGACTACACACGCCGCAACAACCTCCTTGTGCTCTGCTGGACACGGGTCTAGTATTCTCACCAACTCTTTCTCATGCCTTGACTCCGGGTTCCGCGTGATCGCTGCAACACCACCACACACCATATCCACGCAGTCGATCCCAGCGTCTGTTATAGCTGCGCTGGCGACGGTTATGCATCCTGCCAGCACATTCAACAAGCCCCATCCACTTCCGGCTGCACTTCCCTCGCTGGCAGAATCACCCCACCAGCCATCCTCATCGCCTTCTAGTATCGTAACCACAACTTCGACTCCACTTTTCGGCCATCTCTCGCCGATAATTACACCCCTCAGAGCGGTCTCAAGGTGTACACCCAAGTCCCGTTCAGCAGAGTCGCGTATGTAACCTCGTCGACTTCGTGTTGCGAATGGCGCGAATTTGACGGTTGTTGTGAGGAGCAGGGAAGGGCTGAATGGCGCGCTGCGGGGGAGGGGTTTAGGGCCTTGTATTGAAGCGGTGATTTTAAGGCATGATGTCGGCGGAATGAGGGTCGAGCTGGTCGCAGATGAGGAGGAAGGAATCTCGAGATAAGCGGAACCTGAGGCTGAGGGAATGATCGAGGTTTGGAGGACTGTAATGGAAGGTTAGCAAGCTTTATTGCAATGAGGGACACTACTTTCCGCATGGAAGAACCAAACGGTAGCTCAGGCAAAGATTTCTCCAGTCAATCGAGCGCTGCTGGAAGGCGAAAAGGCGACGAGTAGCAAAAGGCAGCACTTACAGATCCTGCGAAGCTCGTTCGGACCTCGCGACCTCGACGGCCTCAGCTTTTCGAGATATTCGGAGTCTCTGATCGTTCGCGCAAATACTGGCGCACTTGTGCCACCATTGGGCGCATTATTCCTTCTCCTGTCTGTATTCATTGCTATTGCTGGTGTTGTAGTGTCGATTTGGCTACAGAGCCGCGTTTGCGCTTGCGCATGATCTCATCCATATGGTGGACCTAGCGGAAAATATGCATGACTAAGCGACTAGCGCGCCAAGAGTTCGAGCTCCAGCTTCAATTTTCTTCGCTTGAGCTCCAACTTTCTTTCCTCACCTCACATCTGCGACCAAGGTACGTCTACACCACACTCCTCTACCCTTTCTTACCATTATGATTGATACCCCTGAATTACGTTCTGGTGATCTTAAATGAGCAACGAACACATGCACCACCGTCTGATCTCGATTTTTCAGCTGCAACATTTCGCACTCGAGTCTGCGGGCACTAGCTGACTCTAAACAGATGCGTCGCAGCACCGGAATATATCGTGCGTACAGCATTCCTGGCGTTCGTTAGTCTCCGCCGCGACAGCACTCGCCAATGCTGTGCCAACTGCGTTTAGTAGTACCTGGGCCGAGCCTTTGGGGGACCTCGCAGACCCTAGCCATGATCTTACCCGCCGCCTCGGGACATGGACTATGATCACAATTTTGATCGTGGCCCATCAGCGTACCCTTCGCTATGGCAGGCATGGGATGTCGCGTCGCATCGCAACAACACTGACACTGCAGGAAGACAAGGCCTTTTGACTAATGGTAAGTCATCTTCCACATATTCTCCTGCCAACCCACTTCAATGATGATGTGTATTATTTCAGTTCTGCTACTGAATCTCTTTGAAGACAACTCATACCGCTTACCTTGTCTGATCATGATTTACTCCCTCTGCTTCGTCAAACCTTAGTTTGAAGAGTTTTTCACTAACCTTCAACTCAGGAATATACTTCTAGTTTGCACATTAGCCTCTTATACTTGGTAAGCACAACGATTCTTTTCCAATTCGCCAGGAGGAAAACTAGTCTATCCATTCAATGACATCTGCTGCCGGGTCACCCTCCCACACCCTACCAGCTTCTGCTGGGATGACGGGTTGTGGAGTTGCACTGCTGGCTTGTTCAGCGCCGCGTAATTGTGGTCTTTGAGCCGAAAGTTGTGGCAACTCGTCTTGGGCTGCCACGACAAGAGGCCAGGTGGTGGGGAATGATTAAACACGGCTGTCTGAGCTCAAAGCCTTCGTTGCTAGTTCTGCAAGATCATTGTTGAGCACGGCTAACGGCGTTCAGATCACATGCGCAATTTCAAACTTAGTTTCGGAAGGTTGAAGTACGAGGAGAAAGTTAGCGGTACGTGGAGGATGAGTGAACGAGCCTTCGGCTCGTGATGTGTATGTTCGAATAAAGAAAATGAATTCATTGCATCCACTTTTACAAGTTGCTTCTGTTTGTTCTGCGTCGCGATACACGTTATGATTCAGGAGTACGTATCGTAGTTGTTGTGTCTTGAATTCCGTCAGTAGCTGACATCCATGGACTGCTGTCGTCAGCGCGCATGTGCTATATTTGGAAGGTGTCATTGCAACCGCTGTAACTTCGAGAATGTCTGGTTTAGCCCCGTCAATGCACCTTGTGCCTATCGCTGCTATTCCGGAGATGCCCTCGTACTCCTGTACATCATTACTCCCTTGAACTCTGAAACGATCGATATTAGGGGCTTGGCATAACCTTGCACCTCCGCAGCATCGTGCAAGGTGTCCGTAGATTTCCCGCAACCACTCTTGTGCATCTCCCCAGCCTCGCGTGTCGAGTCGATTGATCGGTCAACCCGCTCCGAAGACGCCACGGAGCTATCAGCACCCCATCCGCATTCAACGGCTGGCCTTGGCGAAATATATCCGAAGCCAATCCCCGGACAAGGACTCTCGAGACGGCGCAACACTCCAGGACGCACGCAGTTCCCAATTCGACTCCAGAGGGCCAGCGTCATCGCGCACGGCAGTTTTACCCTAGCCGAATAGGCGCAGCTTCGAAGTTGGTGCGCTTGCCCAACGGCCCGGTGATCTGGCGGATTGACGGCGATCGGGGGTCTCCAAAGGAGCGATCCATATCTGGCAGGTGTCTCTCTGGATGTTGCCCTTACATTCAGCATCCAAAGGGAAGATGCACCGCCATGCCTTCTCCAATGGGGCATATCCTTCACAAGGAGGGGGCACGTTTTCCATCCAACCTCACAAGTACGTCCTGCAGCCGCCATGTATAGCGCCACGCGCCAACGACATCTCCCTCCACCCCTCCTTGACCACCTGCACCACCACGACTCTCAGAAGCATGACTCTAACTTCCACTGCCACTGCAGATTCCAGCCGCGATCACAGCCGGCGCTCCGACGGCGGAGAACACTGATACAGCGCCTGCTGCTTGCAGGCTCCGTCTTCTTCACCGCCCTATTCTTCTTCTTTCCCGACCTGCGACCGAACCTGGGCTCCGGGCCCCTTAGCTTTATCACCTCGAGCGACGACGCGCAACTCGAGACGGTGCGATACTACGACCTGAACAATGTGCAGGGCACGGCGCGGGGGTGGGAGCGAGAGGAGCGGATATTGCTATGCGCGCCATTGCGAGACGCGGCGCCGCATCTGAACATGTTCTTCGGCCATCTGAAAAACCTCACATATCCGCACAACCTCATCGACTTGGCCTTCCTTGTCGGCGATTCAAAGGATAACACAATCGCCCTCCTGACGCAGAAGCTGGAGGAGTTGCAGGCCGACGCGGATCCAAAGCAGCAGTTTGGCGAGATATCCATCATGGAAAAGGACTTTGGACAGAAGGTCAATCAAGATGTTGAGAGTCGCCACGGTTTCGCGGCACAGGCCGGTCGCCGCAAGTCGATGGCTCAAGCACGCAATTGGCTCCTAAGTGCTGCTCTACGCCCGACGCACAGCTGGGTGTACTGGAGAGACGTGGATGTGGAGACTGCCCCATTCACCATTTTGGAGGATCTCATGCGACACAACAAGGACGTCATTGTGCCGAGTAAGAGCAATCTACGTTCAGCAAGAGGGCTACTGCTAACATGGCTGTCTAGACGTCTGGCGACCGCTTCCCGATTGGCTAGGTGGAGAGCAGCCATACGACCTGAACTCCTGGCAGGAGTCGGAAACTGCGCTTGCTCTTGCAGACACACTCGACGAGGACGCGGTCATTGTCGAGGGCTACGCAGAGTACGCAACATGGCGCCCGCATTTAGCCTACCTCCGCGACCCGTACGGTGACCCAGACATGGAGATGGAGATCGACGGTGTCGGTGGTGTCAGTATCCTTGCCAAGGCCAAGGTCTTCCGCTCTGGTGTCCACTTCCCCGCCTTCAGCTTCGAGAAGCACGCCGAGACGGAAGGATTCGGCAAGGTGAGTTGCATTCCCAGTGTTCATTCTACAGCGCTAACAGACTGCAGATGGCCAAGCGCATGAAGTTCTCCGTCGTCGGCCTCCCGCACTACACCATCTGGCATCTTTACGAGCCCAGTGTCGACGACATTCGACACATGGAGGAGATGGAGAAGGAACGCAAGGCCAAGGAAGCTGAAGAGGAGGCGAAGAAGGCGAAAGAAAACAAGATCAAGGAGTCGTTTGACGAGAAGAAGACTGACTGGGAGAAGGAGAAAGCCGCGGTTCAGGACTTGGTTCAGAAGGCAAAGAACGAGGAGAAAGCGGAAGCCGAGAAGAAGAAGGAGAAAGCCGAAGCCGAGAAGAAGGAGCAGGACGCGGCAAAGGAGGAGCAGAAGCAAGCAGGAACGAAAGCAGAAGAGCCAGCAGAGAAACGGGAGGAAACATCATAGAATTAGGACTACAGACTATTCTTATTTACTAGATACGTTTGGCTGTCCTTTCTTGCTTGAGGGGCGTTCTGAATACATGTTCGGGGCTTATATACATTAGACAGCTGTTGCATCGCGGGCGTTGTGGGCTTGACAAAAGACTTGAGCGTTTGGTTTGTTTGTGCCAATCATTATCAAACCTGACCGAATTGCATGAGACGGTGCCCGAAGCTAACCTAATCGTATGGTGCATGGCGATGTCATCCACCTGGACCCCTGGCACCTTGAACGTTGCGCCTCAGCTAGGCACCTCCGAAACTCCGCTAGAGCTAAGCTGCCAAATGTTCGGATAGTACCAACGCGGAGCCATTTCAGCTTGCCTACCGTACTACGACGCCCTGGAAAGGACACGAACACGTTGGATTCGGAATATTCGCACCATTTCTAACACCAGGCAGCAGCACTTCGAAGGATGCGTGTCCTTTTTCAAGTCGACTGAACAAGACATAGCTGTCCATGTGCTCACCACCATAAAGACACGTCGTCGATATCTCTCTCTCTCTCTCTACAGCACGAACTTTCCAGCGCCATGTCTAGCACCGACAGCGAAGATAATGTCGCGTCGACGCTGCAAGACACGATTGCGACGCTGGATGCCCGCCCCATCACCGTCGCAGTCAACCCCGTAGCGCTCGTGGTCACCGAATGCATTACCGTCACGTCGGCGATGCGCAAGCATGCCCGCTGGGCGCACTCCTCGGTCGCCGCGATATTGGGCAGCTCCTCGAACAAGACGCCGGCTGTGCAGCGGCGGGACCGGACTGGGCAGGGCATCATCAGCGCCGGAGAGCACGAAGAAGCCGTGCCGAGCAGATGGGGATTGAGGGGGAAGAAGGGCAGGAGCTTGCAGGACAACCCGCTCATGTCAGCCTTTGCGCGCCTGAGGAACGACATGAAGGGCTCCAAGGACATCCGGACCTTTGACACGCCCTCGATGCTCCACCCCTTCCTGCAGGTCATCCGCTCCTCGTCGACGTCCGCGCCCATCACCTCGCTCGCCCTCATCGCCATCACTAAGTTCCTGTCGTACGGCATCATTGGCCATGACTCGCCCCGTCTCCCCGAAGCGATGCAGCAGCTCTCCTCCGCCATCACCCACTGCCGTTTCGAGGCTAGCGACTCGGCAGCCGACGAGATCGTCCTGCTGCGCATACTCAGGCTCATGGAGGTCATGATTTCGGGCCGGAGCGGCGAGGTGCTGGGCGACGAGAGCGTGTGCGAGATGATGGAGACGGGCTTGAGCATGTGCTGCCAGGCACGCCTCTCGGAGCTGCTGCGACGGTCTGCGGAGATTGCCATGGTGTCCATGTGCCAGGTCATATTCCGGCGCCTGAAGACGCTCGAGATCGAGTCGCCAGACGAGCTCGATGCCATGGACGAAGAGCTGGACGGGCAGGACGACCAGGACGGCTTGCGGATGGACCCGACAGCGAATGGCGAAGGTGACTCTGCACAGCACAAGGTCGAGGCACCCCAACAACCGAGCAACCCGGAGAAGGGCCTCGAAGACAACGACAGCACCGCGAACCCGGCAAGCAGTACCCTAGACCTCCCTGCAACTGCCGCCGACGGAGAACCCCAAGTCCCTGTCGAGATTAGGCCGTACTCGTTGCCGTCTATACGAGAGCTGTTCCGCGTGCTGGTAGACCTGTTGGATCCACACGACCGACAGCACACAGATACCATGCGCGTTATGGCCTTGCGCATCGTCGACGTCGCCCTCGAAGTTGCTGGACCCTCAATAGCAAGCCATCCTAGTCTTGCGAACCTGGCCAAGGACACTTTGTGTCGCCACATCTTCCAGCTGGTCAGGTCCGACAACATGGCCATCCTGAACGAGTCACTACGCGTTGCTGGGACACTTCTGGCGACATGTAGGAACGTGCTCAAGCTTCAACAAGAACTCTACCTATCGTATCTGGTCGCGTGCCTCTTTCCAAGAGTCGAGATCCCGATAGAGCCCGGCATCGAACCTTCGCTGTACGAAGGCGTCCCACAGGCACCGAGTATCATCAAGCAGACGCCCGTACCCGTCAAGGATCGGCAGAAGCTTGGCCTGGAGGGAGGCGCCCGGAAGCCTGATGCGCGGGAAGCCATGGTAGAGAACCTGGGTGGCATGGTACGGATACCTTCCTACATGGCCGAGCTGTTCGTCAACTACGACTGCGAGATCGACCGAGGAGACGTCTGCATGGACATCGTTGGGCTCCTCTCAAGGAACGCTTTCCCGGACTCAGCTACATGGAGCACAGTCAACGTGCCTCCTCTGTGTTTGGATGCTCTTCTCGGCTTCGTACAATCAATAGCAGACCGTTTGGACGACGAGCCCGTGACTAAGGGCTATCCGAGTGCTGAATCGCTGCGTGAGCAGCGAGCGCGAAAGGCTGTCATCATCAAAGGTGCTACCAAGTTCAACGAGAAGCCCAAAGCTGGCATTGCATATCTCGCCTCACAAGGCATCATACGGGATCCGGACGATCCTGTCTGCATCGCCGAATTCGTCAAAGGCACGACGAGAGTTGATAAGAAAGTCCTTGGAGAGTTCATTTCAAAGAAAGGAAATGAAGCGATACTCGCTGCCTTCCTGGACTTGTTTGACTTTACTGGACAGCGACTTGACGAAGCCCTTCGACAGCTTCTACATGCTTTCCGTCTCCCAGGGGAATCTGCGTTGATCGAAAGGATCATAGCAAACTTCTCTGAACAGTACTTCAAGACGGCGCAACCAGAGGGCATTGCTAGCAAAGACGCTATTTTCGTTCTCACGTACGCCGTCATCATGCTGAACACTGATCAGCACAACCCAAATTTGGGTAAAAATAAGCGTATGAAGTTGGAAGACTTCGTGAAGAACGTGAGAGGCGTGAATGATGAAAAGGATTTTGATCCCGAATTTTTGAGGGGCATATTCGAATCAATCAAGACGCGCGAGATCATTTTACCCGAGGAGCACAACGATCGGAATGCCTACGACCACGCGTGGAAAGAGCTACTCGTCAAGTGCCACTCGACGCCAGACATCATCATTTGCGATACCAACATCTTCGACGCCGATATGTTTGCTGCTACGTGGAAGCCAGTCATAGCCACGCTGTCGTACGTGTTCATGTCCGCCACGGATGATGCTGTCTTCTCGCGCGTTGTGATGGGCTTCGACCAGTGCGCTCAGATCGCCGCAAAGTACGGGCTGACAGATGCTCTGGACCGTATCATCTCGTGTCTGTCATACATCAGCACACTGGCGCCTGATGTGCCACCGAGCACCTCGCTCAACACTGAGGTCCAAGCCGACAAGAAGAGCGTCATGGTCAGTGAGACTGCGGTACGCTTTGGTCGTGATGGCAGGGCGCAATTGGCAACTGTTGTGCTGTTCCAGGTCATCAAGGGTAACGAGGCATCGATACGAGATGGTTGGCAGCATGTAAGTTCACACACCTGTTTGCATGGCATCACTAACGTTGCTAAAGCTCATCCGCATCATGGTGAACCTCTTTGTCAACTCACTGATACCTCCGTATTTCCTCTCTTTCCAGAAGACTCTCGCCTTAGCACCGATACCACTACAAAACCCGGCACAGATTATCGACCGTGCTGAACGGCCTGCCGACACTGGTATCTTCTCCGCATTGACATCTTACGTTTCGAGCTTTGCCAATGATGAGCCACCAGAGCCATCAGATCAGGAGATCGAATACACACTTTGCACTGTGGATACAGTCAAAGAGTGCCACTTTGAAGACATCCTGGCGAATATCAGTCAACTACCCGTGGAATCACTCCGATCATTGTTGGCATCACTGCTTGAGCACTTGCCCGAAGACGGCTCACCACGCGTCATCGTGGTTAAGCCGGAGATACCAGGCGCAGGTTCACGTACCAATGGCCTCAGACTAAAGGGCAAGGGTCCACTCTATGATCCCAGTCTGGTATTCGTTCTAGAGTTGGCCACGGTATTGGCACTACGGGATGATGAGACTGTCAAGGAGCTGGCGAAGGATGTGACAGATGCGTTGGCTACTGTCATCCGAGATGCGCCCAAGCATCACTACGTGGTGATTGCGCGGTCAGTGTACTACCTGCTGAGCCTACTCAAGGCTAGCAATGTGAGTTCAAATATGCTTTATGTGTGACTCATTACTAATGTGTCCAGGACTATGACTTCATCCGCGCCCCGGTTCTTCTCCACACATTCTCCAGTTTCACCGATGGGCTACTGCAAGAGTGCTCGCAGCCAATCCTTAAGGGGTTGACAGACTGCTGCAAAGGCCCAAATGCCCTTCGCAGCGAGCTCACCGGCTCACCAGACTTTTGGACTATTCTGAACAGACTGGCTGCTGTGCCCGATGCTGCAGGAGATGTCTTCCAGCTCGTGGAGGATCTCACTACCTCAACTCAACCTGGCATCACTGCGGACAATTATGAAGCAGCAATCGCTTTACTCAATGAGTTTGCGACAAAGGCTCAAGTAGGCGCTCGGGAGGAGCAGCTACACGACCAGGCTGCGCGACGCGGCAAGGGGCAGAAACCCAAGAAGCCAGAGAGCAACGACATTGTTGTGCGCGGCAGCACAGCCATGTTGGTTGTCTTCCAGCTTTCCAGCAGGGTGCCTAACTTCATCAAACAGTCTCATCTGGAGACTACTGAAGGTAAGGCCCTTCCCTTCCATCCTTCCAAAACATCAAATATTGACATCCTGCAGCATGGACAGCATACTGGTCCCCGATCCTCAAAACTCTCGCCCACCAATGCCTCAACCCCTGCCGCGAAATCCGCCAACAAGCCTTCTCCTCGCTCCAACGCACTCTTCTCTCCAACGACCTCGCCTCCCCCGACCACAAAGAATGGACCGCCATCTTCAGCGAGGTGCTCGTGCCCCTCATCACGCAACTCCTCAAGCCCGAAGTGTACCAGAGCGATCCGCTGGGCATGAGCGAGACGAGGGTCAGGGCTGCGACATTATTGAGCAAGGTGTTTTTGCATTATCTGGTGTTGTTGAGTGGGACGGATGAGTTATTGGATCTGTGGTTGAAAATCATTACGATCATGGATCGGTTGATTAATAGTGGGCAGGGGGATAATCTGGTGTGTTCTCTCCCCTTTGCCTTTCACAGTCTGTTTTCCGCGATGTTTGCTAATTCGCAATGTAGGAGGAAGCCGTGTCCGAAAACCTCAAAAACATGCTCCTCGTCCTCAGCAACGGCGGCTACCTCGCCCCTCCTGAGGAGAACCCCGAGCGTGAGGAACTCTGGCACGAGACTTGGAAACGCATCAATCGCTTCCAGCCTAGTCTTATGGCTGAGCTCTTCCCGGAAGAGGCGGGGAAACCGACAAGGTCACGAGCTTTGAAGGACGACGCCAGGGAGATGGATGTTGCTGTTCGGAAGAGTAGAGAAGTTCCGAGCGAGAAGGAGGAGGCAGAGGCAGGAGAAGGCGGTAATGGCGAAGAAGCAGAGGTGGAGAAGGTCGCTGAGAAGGAGGGTTAGAAACTCTTTTTTCAAATCGATGGCACGGGAGGCTTTGGCGTATAGGCGGAGTACTGCATCGTAGAAATAGACAAGGTGAAGGTAGTCAGATGCGGACGTGATTGTAAGCTGTTTTCATCCCCAACATCAGATCGTACATGTGCCAACCCTTACCTTGTATTACATACTGTGTAGTCATCAGGCATACTCGGAGCGAAGATCTTAGGTACTAGAACCGCCTTGCACAAGGACGATCTGAGTTCAGGTATTTTATGTTTACTGATAATTTTATGGGGATGCTCTAGCATCCGAGAGGACCTGGTCTTCCCCATATATGTGCTGTGCCAAAAGCAAGCCAGGAGACTAAGAGGAAAACTGCCACCCAAACTTAACCCAATGAGAAGCGTTGAGCATCTTTCGTCTAGATGCTCGGACCCATAGCCTCCCTCATCTGCTCCTCTTTCGCCTTCAGAACCACCTCATCCGTCTCGCCCTCACCCTCTCCCTCGTCCACACAATCACATCCATATTTCATCCTGAACTCGAACGGCGGCAGCCCATCTAGCTTCTCCAGCGCAGCATGACTGGCTCTGACACGGGCATACCTTCCACTTTTACCCAGAGAATAGAAGTGCACCTTGCCGTGGATCATAACCATGGCGGCGATAGCCTTGCTGTTGCCCGGTATGAGGGTCTCCGTCTCGAGCGCACCCATACGCCAGTCGCTACAGCCGAAGTTGATGGAGAGGAGGCGACTCAAGCGCGTGGTGGGGTGGTTGGATGCGAAGTTCTTGTATGACTCGAGTGTCATGTCGACGAAGAAAGGCTTGAGGTGCATATCAAAGAAGTGCAGCACGACGCTGAAGTCGAATTCCGCGTCAACGAAGATGGCTGCAACATAGGCTTCGATAATATCGGCCAGACACTTGGGCGGCTCGCTGATGTTGACCCAGTAATCAACTGCGCCGCCCGCTTCTCTCTCAGCCTCTTCAGCCTCCATGACGTAGTCGCGGATCTGCGAAATCACAATGGCCGTGTTTTGCTTAAGATGCCTGTGCCAGCCTAGCTTGACGCAGACAGCGCCTAGGAACTTGTTGGAGACCATAGGCGTCTTGTGTTCAGTAAGCCACTGAGGATCCTTACCCGGATACTTGTAATAGAGATGCATGATGAAGGCCATGTCGAGAAGCGAATCTCCCAGAAACTCAAAACGCTGGTAGTTGGGGATGTTCTCGTACATGTAAGGATACGATGGGTGAGTGAATGCCGATCGGACCAGGCGAGGGTACTTGAAGTGATAATCGTGCACGTTCTCAATCTGGCGAGCCATGTCCAGCATCGCAGCTGTTGCGTTTCCGCGTTGATATTTGGGCTTCTCGTAAGCGGCGTAATAGTCTGACCACTTCGCCATCGAATGATCAGGGCTATTCGCGAAGAGTTTGACCGCTTTGACCGTCTCATCCCAGTCGGAAGGGCTCCATTGACCGTCCTGGTGATGTTCCTGAAAAGCAGCGCCGATGAATGCTTCGCAGACGTCCGCAATACTCTTATCGCCCAGGTTGTGCGTGAGCTTGAGCCAGTCGTCTTCAGTTTTGTTCATACCCTTGCCCCTGAGAAGTTTTAGGCCATCAGGATACCAGGTACGGCTGTTCAATCTTAGTTTTTGCTTCATTATACAACTTTCGTACATACCGAGAGAACGCTTCCGTGCGAATATAGCTGTAGAGCTGCAGGTCCCGCTCTGTTCCATCCGCAGATGCCACCTTCTTCTGGCCCACTGCGGTCTCCATCAGGTTTTTGTTGCAGAGCATCTCCATGCGGCGGACATGGAATTCGAATTCGTTTTCATCTGGCTGCTGAACGAAAACTGAGAGAGAAGTGGCCATCTTTAGGAAGCAGTCTCCCAAGAATTCCAGGCGCTCGTAGTTCGGACCCATTCCGCTCTTGAAATTTATCCTGTCTTCTCCATGCTCGTCCGAGTTGTCGGAGTCCTTGGTTAAGGCTTCCAGAGCGAGCGCTGGACTCACCTTCAGATCGAGGACCTGGCAAGCGTCCAAGGCAATGAGATAGCTCTCGAATCGGTGGATGATAGCCGGCAAGATGTAGCACATCACCACGAATGGAGTCGCAAGCTATATTGTCAGAAGGAGGACATCTGCATGATAGGGTAACTGGAAGACTTACGTTTGAGATGTGCAAAGGTTCGGGACACACGTATGTCTTGAGATCCTCGAGCTCGCTCTTCTCTTTAACCTCGACACACGCAAGGTGATTTCGGCGGAAAGGAATCTTTTCAGCCTCAAGAACTGGTTGCGACTGATTCCACCTGGAAATGTCTCGACTCTTCATCCATTTGCTGTCAGTGTAGTCCAGAATACTGTTCATGAATTTGTGGTTCTGGCGAGGAATGTTCTTAGGGACGGGGTCTTGGGGCTTGAGATCTGACGCGAGACGGTCCGAATAGTAACGTCTACCTCCATCCATGGGATCCACGAAATACTGAAGGAGCAGATCTTCAGGTTTGGTCTCAGAAGTCCATTTCCAAGTGGGCTCATGATAGACCTTGAGTATCTGGTCCATGTCCAGGATTTGGTCGAGCGTGGTGACTGAAGACATCTTGGAAGTCTGGTTTGCGAGGACCGGAACGACCCAGTATGACATCTTCTTGACATCGTTCTCGTATTCCTTGTTGTAGATATCTTTGTAAATCCGCAAGGTGAATTTAGTGAGTATCTCCAAACTCTCTGCCGACAAAGGGAATGAAGTCGCAGAGGGACGTGAGAGGATGTTAGAGGGTCTTCCATCAATGAGATAGATCGGAAAATCTGGCAACTGTGGGAAAGGGTTGCGGGTAAGCAGTCCAAGGGGTTGATGAGGTCGATCAAGTCCGGCACCAGCGTCGACAACGGTGAGATAGAGGCATGCGGGGATGGTATCGCGACCCTGCTTCCAGAAGTCTGGCTTGATTAACATAGAATACATGTCTTTCCTTTTCTCGCTGAGCGCCAACAGCGCGTTTCTTCCAGCTGGCAGGCGCCTGAAAGTGGTGGGAAGTAGATTCTCGTCCAGGTATCTCTTTTGGTAAAGGTGGAGACAGAACTTGAAAGCCGCCGAACACTTGGCAATCGCTTTCTTACCCTGAACATCTCCAGTAATAGACTTTACAGGTGAATACTCCGGCAGCATCACCTCGCAAACAAAACCTCTTCGCTGGGGATCAAGGGGATCATAATTGGTCTCCGGGACAATGACGTATGATGGCTGTAGCATCATTTGTCGGTCCGGTCCTGGTAACGTTGCAACGAAGTGGTTGAGGATGGATAAACTTGAACGGTAGGTAAGCTTTGCGCCGGAATTCGTGACGAAGCTCGGGAACAGCTTGTCCTCCAACGCCAATAACTCGCTCTTTTCCTTGTCATGCTCGTTGATCTGGCGATCCTGCGGGAGATCCTTGCAAAAGTTCCTCATCACCTGTTCGTCGTATCTGACAGCCAAAACTCTCTCAAAGTGGTCGTTGTTGCCGTCCTCGAGCATGTGCAGGTATCTCGAGTTGCGGTGCCTTGCACGACCCCGAGACTGCACATATGCAATCATAGTACGGTAGAGGTCAAACCGTACAACAAGGTTGCACTGCGGTATGTCCAAGCCTTCTTCCGCGACAGAAGTAGCGAACAGACAGTTCAGCTCACCCCGCCTAAACTTGGCCACGGTCAGGATCTGATTGCGCAAGGAGATACTCTGCTCCCCCGCACGGTTGTTAACACCAACGAGTACGTCGCAACGAAGGTTCGGTCCACCAATCTCGGCGAAGATGAGTTTGAGCAATCGGGCGGTCTGTCGCTGCTCAACGAAGACGATGCAACGAGCTTCACCGCTCCGTTCGTAGTACAGGTTTAGCCAATAGTGAAGTCGCTGAACTTTGGAGCTCAGCTCTTGATCGTTGAAGGTACATTTACCCATATCAAACTGTCGAACGAATTCGGCTGCCTCATGCAATCGCTCGAGTTTCTTGTCCCACTTCCGCTCGGAGTCGTCCAGTTCAGCCTTGTTGTGCTGTAAACGCTGACGCTGCTCGAACTTGCGACTCTGCTCATCGGTGAATGCAAAATACCAGTACATGTCGGATGCCCAACGTCCAAGCTCAGAGCCATGCCGTTTCGACGCAAGGAAAAGTTTTTGGAAGCCCGGCACATCTCCAAATTTGGCCTTGATCTTCTGGTGGAGAGGGGTCTCATACTCGTTTTGCAGTCGAGCGTATACCGCTACTTCCTCACGTGGCTGACTCATGCTGTTTGAAGCAAGCGTGCTGTCGGATGTGGTGGCAATCCTAGAATGTAGCAATTTCTCAAGATCGCTGGCAGCTTCCTTGATGTGATCGGGCGACAGGCCTTTGACATCTACTGGCGAAGCCGTCATGCCAAAGATACGGGGGCGCTTAGAGAAATCGGGCTCTTGTATGTAATAGTCCTTCATCAGGCGAGCGTAGGGGTGATTGCTTTTGGCGTGATGAGCTTCATCAAAGATGAGAAGATTGACCTGAGCCATGCTGATAAAGTTGTGCATCATGCACTGAACGAGAACCTCGGCCGTGCAGACTATCACCATGTTACTGGTGAAGTGGTTTTGCCAAGTCGCCTTGGACCACAGTGAGGACCCCATGGAACCGCAGACTGCCTCAACACGCTGGTCGAGACCGCATCGGAGGACGTTCGCTTGCTGAAATACGAGGTTTACTGAGTCGACCTGTAGCAAATTAGCACAGCATAGGGGTAATTTTTCGGGATGTTTTACAAGGAAAAAGGCGACTTTATGAATGCCACCTTTAGCTCGGCTCTCAAGTTCTTCTTCAAGTATGTGTCTTAGTAGAAGAGTTGCGATGTGAGTCTTGCCGGAACCAGTGTCCAACACAGCAATGACGTTCTCGCTCTTCGCTCTATGGAATAGCTCAGTCTGATAATCGCGGGGGTTCGTGATGCGGACCGTCGTCTCTTGCTTCGCAAGAATCTCGCGAATCGAGAGTTGCTCTTCGTTGGCACTCTTGGCGACGGCATCGTCAACCTCCTTCTGTGTTATTTTGGCACTGATGTTAACAGCAAAAGCCCGCATGATTTCGTTTTGTACCCTTCGTCTCTCCGAGGTCGTCTTAGGCCCATGTGCGCGCGCAATGTCAGCGTCGACATCAGAGTCGTCATCCTCACGTTTCTCTTTGATCTCTTCGGTGTTCTTGCCTTCATCTCCGGACTCAGAAGATGTGGATATCTCCTCACAAGAGAGATAGTCATCCTGCTCCTCGTCGACTTGTGCCCACGCCATCTCAAGGTAGTCAAAGTAGGTGGCGGGAGTGGTATTTGGAACTCGACACGGATATAGAAATAACTGAAGAAAAAGTCGAAGAGGTAGAGATCTGTATCAAAACCTCTGGGGATCGAAGATGAGAGGAGCCGACTGCTGTTTGCGCAGCCTGGTTCCGCGACTTACTCGCGAACAAACGGCGCAAGTACGCGTCACCGTGTGCCCCAGACAACTCGGACCCTTCAAGCCCCGATAGAGCGCTAAGTGTTTGAGCATATTATGCACTTTGCAGTTTCAGCGACGTTTGTCGCTTAAGCGGTGAACTTGACGTCTCCGACCCTGCGGTGTGTTTACGCAGCGATGGCGGGGTACGCGATGCTGAGAAAGAACCCCTGCTGACTCATTCGACGCCAACTCACGTGCGATGTGGCTTCCTCATCGCCTTCGACATCCGCGAGAACCAACTCATCTCTAGAAAATGGCAGATGAACCACAAAGTTTGCGAGGGCTCTTTTCGAGGGCTGAACGAGCACGCGAGGAACTCTCGTCTTCATACGAAACGAACAGTCCCACCTACCAGGAAAACCTCCGCACGACCATCGCCACCTACGAAGAATGCCTGGATATATCCGAGCAAGTGTCACTGTTCAGTCCGAATGAGACACTAGAAGACATATCGTCGTCTGATCTACAGTAGGTCTCATGCCCCTGATCGCCTGCGTCCAAAATTATTCTTTTCAATTTGCATGTTCGCTGACCGCTTTACTAGGTACATGGCAATCAACTACCATTTGGCAGAATCGGTGCAGAAGATCTTCAGCACAGATGTCGCTACTAGGAAACAAAATCTACTGCGTGCGCGGGGGCACTATGAGCGATTCATGAAACTCCTGGATGCCTACGATGTGCTTAGCAAGGCGGACGCGAAGCTCTTCGAAACATACACCGAAGATAAGAACAACTTCTCGACGGCCAGCACACGCGATGCCGCAGCAAGACGGGACGCAAAGATTACCCGTTTCAGAGAAGAAAAAGAACTGAAGAGGAAACTCGAGGTACGTCACGCTAACATTGCTTTTGGTAACGAATCAGGAGCTAAGGCATGCGCACAGTATCTGCGACAGAACCCTAAGCTCGCGGAGCAAGACGAACAAGTGGTACGGGAGCTGAATCTTACCAACTTGGCGTTCATGGTCCATCAGACGTTCGCGTCGCTGGAATCGATGGCACAGGAACTGCATATCATCTCGTTAGCGCCACCGGCGCCCCCACAAGGACACGGCGGGCAAGCGCCGGACATCAGACAGGACGGCAGAGACAAGGACGGCTACTCTGAGCGCCTGGATGGTCAATACGCCGGGCTGAAATACTCCGGACCGATCCTGAGTAGCGACGGGAAGCCAATGCGCCCGTTCACACTTTTGGATAGTCGCCAAACGTTGAAAAAAGGTGTCTTCCGCCCGGATCACAGTCTTCCAACTATGACGATCGATGAGTATTTGGAAGAGGAGAAGAGAAGGGGGGGCATGATTGATGGTGGAGGTCCGCAGTCTGAGGTTCAGGCCGAGCCTAATGAAGATGACCACGTCGCCGGTGACGAGGAGACGATGAAGCAGCGCGCTTGGGATGAGTACGTCGAGGAGAACCCCAAGGGTTCTGGCAACACCTTGAACAGAGGTTGAGCACAATCAAGAGTGAACAGATACCCGATAGACGGATGAAAAGACTGTATATTCTACGACATTTTCATTTGTTGCTTTACCAGAACCTAGAGGCTCTCCGGAGCCAGCTCAGGCCACTTCTTCGTAAGCAGCTCAATCAACCCCTTCGACAGCACATTGTACCCCTTGACGTTCAAATGCAATCCATCCGTGAACCAGCCCGTCGGGAACGCCTTTGCACCTACCAACCCACAGCCTGGTGGTGTCTCCTCGTCGTACGTGCCTCCCTCCTCCTCCAGCACGGCGTCGACAATGTCTCTCCAGAAATTTAACGCCACGACCCTGCCAGCCTCTTCATATTCACCCGCAATATGCATGATGCCCTCCGCATACCTCTTCTTACTCATGTATGTCTTGTACCTCGGACCCTCTTTCTTCCAGCGATTGGCTACCTCAATCTCATCTTTCGTCATAGTCTTCTCGACCATTGGGGCAGGGCCGGCAATTGGCGGGGGCGTGATGAGAACGATCTTGGTGTTGGACAAGACGTGGTAAGAGAGGATGGCGTCGATGAAGGCCCGAATGTTGGCTGAGAAGAGGGGCCAGGGGACGTACTCCGATGAGCCGATGATACAGGCATCGTTTGCGCCGAGAAAGATGGTGAAGAGGAGGGTTGGCGCTGCGGCGGGGGCTGTTGCGCGCCGGATGACGCGGTCGAAGTCTTGCTTTAAGGCTGAGGATGTGTACCTGCATGAGGTTTAGCTCCTGCATTTTAGACATAGCTTCCAATGCCTGTGATGGGGTATGTACCCTGCTTTGCCTGTCGTAATAGTCAGTATGTCGTTCGTGAAATTCGCGCTTTCAATCGGTCGTGATGAGTTTGGGCGCGAGCGCAACGGTGTGACACAGGACCTTCATTCAGGATCTCTGCCTTGCCCGCATATTTGTTCTGCAAGAACCACCCGAAGCCCTGCGTCTTCTCGTTGAAACTCCATTCGGTCATTGAGGCACCGAACAACACAATCTCTGGTAGTGGGGTTGAGGAAGACATGACCATGGAGACCTTATCGCAACGCAGTGTTGATGTGATATTCCAAGAGTCCAACTAAGGTACGGAGAAAATGATAGAGAGAAGGCTTGGCCAACCTTCGTTGACAATGTTGATTTTGTCCTGGTACTGTTGCCTAAGAAACAACCCGAAGCCTTGCGTCGCATCGCTAAAGCTCCACTCGGTAAGTGAGTCGCCAAAGAGCACAAACTCAGGTGTCGCAGTGGAGAATTCCATAGCTCTCTCTTGCTTTCTGAAGTGTCGATATACCTTTGCGAACCTTTTTCTACGCTGTCACAAGGCTTTGGTAATGGATGGCAGCGATAGTTTCTAACCGTACCAGAACTAGCGGGGCGCGCTAATGCATGAAGCACGTGCAGCTACCACACTCAACCTCACGGATGTAACACTAGACACCTAGAGCTTTGCAGCACAGTACGGTTTAACAGAGGCTTGAGAGGGGATCATGAAACACCAAATTGACTTTCGCTCGCAATTTTGGATCGAACAATTGCCGAAGCGGTCACAATGACATCACTCTTTCGTCTTGAGTATCCGAGCGTTCACACTCGTCATGCCTAATACTCAGCAGTTCGCGACTTCTTAAGCTGGGAACGCCTCAAATTCTAGAAGCCATATACGCGCCAACTACAGGAAACGCACATCAACGAAGACCTAAAGCAGCTATACACCGATCTTCACCATGGCCGCTTTCAGACTCCGCGTAATCCAGCGCTTAACCACACAAGCCTCAATGCGCACCTCAGTCCGCTCGTTCAGCACCACCCCCGCACTCACCAAAATGATGGGCGACAACCCTGATTCCAACCTCCCGGATCCTTCCAAGAACTCGTCTGCAGCACCCAACGCCAAGGTGCGCTCCGACACGCAAAACACGGATCATCAATCATCGGCTTCTCAGGATGAGCACAAGAGCGGAGACGATCACCCGGCCAAGCAGCCCGATTACCAGGCGCAGCCGACCAGGAGCACAGGCATTGGTGGGCAGACGGAGGTTAAGGGTGGGAAGGAGGGGTTAGGTGAGAGGGGGGATAAGCAGTAGAAGACGATAAGGGACAAGGTCATGAACAACATTTGAAAGAGAGAGAAAGGTGGCAGAGGGAATGATGGGGTTCGAATGCAAATATGATGGCAAGATATCACCTATCGAGAGTCAAATATCTTGCAGCTAATTGTATTTGAAGTCTACTGATGACTATCGTTGAGCCCTTGGAAATTCTAAGCACAGCGCCTAGTTCGCTGGGAACCCAACAACCTGGAAGTTGTAGTTGCAAAGCGGTCCAATGCTCTTGACCTCATTCGGCGCATACCCACCGCCAATCATCGTGCTTCCGTCCCAAACCTCCACCTGCACCTTGCCAGTCGTCAACCCCATGAACTTGAAGCTGTTGTACCCCGGCTGTAGTTTCGTTGAATTCAACTCCTTAGATCCAATGCTGGCAACAGCAACGAGACCCGTCTTGCTCTTGGGGACAAGCACAACACCGGTAACCGCATTTTCAGCAGCTGTAGTGATATCCTTCGCTTTGGGCAAATCGTCGTCAGGGCAGGTGGCATCAACGGTCAGAGTGTGGTGCCAGAAGGCTCCCTGGACAGCCTTGTTGTTGGTAGGCACCATGTTTGCGGTTGTTTTGTCGCCATTCTTCCAGGCCTTGATGAAAGCGGGGAGGATCTGCCAGTAGCCCTTGTGGTCGAAGTCCTTTACTAGGTTTTGTATCTTCTCGCTATTGGACATGGGTTCGGGCCAAATATTTCCCATGTAGTGGCTCTCTCCGGCGTCGTTCCAGGTCTGCAGCTGGATAATGTCTGGCTGGAGGTTGAGGGCCTGACCGAAACGGTACTCGAGGTTCTCTTCGCCGCGGCGGTACCAGTTCTGGACTTCGTCAATGTGCTTGAATTGGATGGGAGACATGCCCATCATGAAAATCTTGCCCTTTGCTTTTGCCGCAGTCTGGAAAGTCTTATCATCAGCAGCTGAGACGGTGACCTTTCCAGCGCTGGTTTGTTGCCAGGAGTTCCAGTTGAAGACACCATCGAGACTGCCACGGTTGTCGAAGAAAGTTTTGCTGGGAGGAGCTTTCCCTGTGTCGTAGAAGCCAGGAACAATAGCCACGCTTCCAATGCTTGCGACCTTCGACCTGAACGTGTCCCATTGGCTCATGGTAATATCCTCGCCTCCGAATGTGGACACCAGTGCCTTGCCATTGATCTTGAAGTAGGAGTCCCTGACCATGTACTTCTTCACATAATCGGCGTAGTCGGAAGGGGTCTTGAAGTTTCCGGCGGCATGGTCGAAAGAGAAGAAGAGCTTGAAACCCAGATCATCGGCGTTCTTGAACAGGTATTCGACCGTGTTGTTGGACCAACTCGCAAAGGTATCTACATGTTGTTAGAAGTTGCCAGAAAACACATTCGTGAAGACCCTACCGTAGTTCATGGCAAAGCCATCCAAGCCTAAACTCTTCGCGTCGACAATGTCCTGACGAGTATGCGCGTTGGTAATTTCGCCAATCATGTAGTGCGCAACACTGAAGAACTTAGTATATGATCATAACCAATTTTGCCTTGCAGTTACTTACATCGGCTTGGTAACAGTCGACTGACGAGGGGCTACTCGAGCTGACCCAAGGCTAGCCAAAAGGCCGACGACGACGGTGGATGCAAAATACATTCTGAAAATAAGTGACTGTATGAATGAGAACCAGGACAAGTGGTTGAAGGATGCTGAACAGCAGCTCCGGTCTAATATATATGGTATCTCGAGGTTGAATTGCACGCGGCCTCTCGAAACGCTTGGCCTAGATAAGGCGTGCAACTACACATGCCGCAACAGCCTCGCCATCTGCAATGTGCCCGCCGAAATGTCAGTAGAATTTTAGTTAGATCTAGGCCTACGCAGGGATGTTTACTCAAGTAACATCGTGAATCCCGCCGTCTCTTCCAACCGGGTATTCGGAGAAGATTCAAAGGTCCTATTTCCCCCAACCCTCGTGTGTGGCCATGGTTTGACTGTGATTCCTTGCAGTCTCACAGATACTGTATCATTTAGCATTAGTATTCTACCAGGTACGGCTCGTGGTTAATTGCACGAAGCGTGTGAAACAATTCCAAGGACTCGGGCGGCTGCCTCCACAACGCCACGAGCGATTCAAGGGCCTCAACGCAAGGCTGATTTCAGACCCGCACTAGGGTCGACGCTGTCGTGAACCCAGGTGCAGTGCTTATGGAAGGTACCGAGACCGAAAGCGCTACGGAGAGCTCTTTGTGGAAGACGGTGAAGTGGGTGGTTACATGGCGCGTTAATTACAGGCCGCGTCGCGGTGTGCAAAACCTGACCAATCAGGCCCTAGCAGCTTTACTTGTACCCTTCTTCTCTGATTCTTCGCCATCACCTCCACTACAACCCACCGTTAATAGAAGATACTGCAGAGATCTCCAGATAACGCTATCGAAATGACCCGGGTGCTGAAGACGTGAGTATATCTTTGGGGCTCGCAATAGGCACTTGCGCGATCCGCCTAAACCATGGTAAGTGGAGGTAGGACCACTGTTGTCAGAACGCACAACACCATTTTCGCCCGTAGTGGCTGGCCTTATATCGCCATGCCCGAAAATAACATGCTGTGCCGTCCATTCTGGAAGTAGAAGTACTAGTGAGAATTAGGACACAGGCTCTCCGGCATCAGCCGTCATCCCTCCGCCCCCAAGTTTGAAAGCTCTGCAGTCAAGGTATGCATCAAGTTCGGCTCAGCAATTGCACCTAGTGCTGAACGCCTAATCGCATAGGAAGACAGTGTACTTGGCGGCCGCTTGCCACTCCAAGAGGTCTACGGAGGCAGCCAGTGTGATTGGAAGATATCAAAAAGGTAAGGCTACAATCTATTGTTAGTCTGATTCTTGTCTAGCCCAAAACAAGGCCCACCGTCTCGAGTTTCCTCTCTCATCAAGTCACGTTGAGGACGTCAACATCGTTTTTCGCCACAGCCCCTCCCGAATCGTTCTACCCGTGGGCTGAACAGCATCTAGCCGTACGGCCAAGCTCTCAAAATCAGGCGCTCCACTGCATCCGCTTCGAGCTTTTCGTAGGTACCTCTTACTTTTTCTCTCGTACCGTTTTCGGCAGTGGTACCTCGGCGGGTAAATATGTAATGTCTGTATGTAACAGTAGCTTCCAGGCGTTGAAGCCTACGTTACCTAGACATACATTCATTGCCGGTGGGGTACTGTTAAGGTTTGGGGTGAAGATTCGGGATGCTTAGCTGATGCTCTCATCATGCCCAACGACTCGACTTCAGTACGACTTCCACGTCATCTGCTTACGCACACCTCATAGTTATATAGTTACCCTTCGTTCATAGCTATTCAATCAGTGCAGTCCTCATTCTTCATCTTCTGCATGCGTTATACGAGTTCTTCTATGACCATCACAGGTACTAATGCGTTGGTCTCTGTTTGCCTGTTTGAAAATGATCCATAGTACACGAATCCATACATTGTTTACAGTAGATTGCAGTTTCGGGTGCAATACGTTCCCCACGCCGATCATACCGGCATGTACATCAATCCTCCTTTCTTTTCACGTTACACATCAACGGTCAAATGGCGTGGACAAGTCCGTGAGGGGAAGGCGAGGCCGTCAGTGTGGGATATGCAGGGCGCCGCGTTAGGACACGAGGCCCTAGGGTTCCGACGTTAGTTGGGAAAAAACAATGTGTTGGGCTTGACCTAGTTCGGTGACAGGTGCAGTAGTCGTAGGCTTTGCTTCTTTCCTGTCAGGCTTTGAATCCATGGGGTATATCTGGATTCGATTTGGTATCTCGATCAGCAGATGCTAAAGAGACTTCATTGGAAAATAACTTAGAGTCGTTGACGTGATATCTTGGCCGATGTCAACCTATGAGAAGCAGGTAACGCTTCATGTTGAGGATCTCGAGGACAGGTGGCGATCTGATATCCATGCAAGGGGGCTGTGAATATGTGCATCAATGCTCGAACCGAGGCCTGTTTTAAACGATTGCAATACTGGTATACACTAGCGGCGTTCGACTAGAGAACCACTGCCAAACTGAACGTTGAGTACAGGTACCCACATAAAGAGTGGCATAAACAAAAACAACGTATTGCAGCAAGGTGTGCATAGTAATGCCACCAGTTGGAACAATGTCAAACAACCCCTCCCCCGTTATGCAGTATCTAGAGTAATCCTTTCTTTTGGCGCCGTTAATGCCGAAATGCAGGAGGACCAAAAAGAAAATTTGCCGAAAGATGATGACACCATAGGAAGATAAGCGAGTGTGATACAGCCGAACGTGCATATGCACCTGTCATGTGCTTGTGGCGCGTCGGGGACATTCCGATCGATGCGTGCCACATAAAAGTCTCATTGAAGGAGTCCGAGGCTAGACTTGCAGACGGACACAAGAAATCACATGATGCCCTTCAATCCACGAAAACCTCCAGTCCTGGACGAGGAAGGCTTTTTCGCTTCCTTCTCTTTGACCTTCTTTCCAATGTTCTGGGCGCCTCCTATGGTCGAATTAGTTTCCGCCATCGCAACAGGGTAATAATACAAAGTGCTTACCACGGCCGTAGATCCGAACATCTGACTTCACTTCCACCTTGTCTTTCTTGTCCTTGCCTGAGCTACCTTCCGTATCAGCGGAAAAGCTGCTCTGTCCGCTGGACTGGGGTTTCTGAGCCTGGAACTGATTGTTGAGAGAGGCGTCGTATGCTGCGGAGAAGTCTGGTGCAAAACTGCCGCCGAAACCAGGGTACGGTGATGGTGACGTCTGAGACCGAGGAGGCCTTCCAGACTGTAACGATTCGAGCCGAGGAGGACGAATAGGTGGGGCGGTTGATGCCGAATTGCTCCCTGATTCTGGGGAACGGTAATCGGAGTAGTAGTCCCGCTCTTCACTAGGGGATACCTCTGTAGAGATTGGAGGCAAGTATCTGGAGTTGGTGTTGTAGTTGTTTGTGTTTCGCGTGCTGGCGCTGCGATTGATCCGTGCATTGCTGGAGTCTATTTGACTAGTACTGTCCCGAATGTAAAGTTGCCCTATTTCGGCTTGTTGCTCGCCCTCAAGCTCATGGTACTTCATCTGCAGCTCTGTATACTGCTCGAGAAGGCGGTAGTGGGTCTTCTTCAGTTGCTGTAATTTGGCATTGCTTGCTGCAAGCGCGGAGTCGAGCATCTGTTGTACGGAAGATGGAAGCTGCCCTGGTGGACCCGTGTTTCTTTCGGACATCTGCAACCGTGTTTCCAGTTCCATTACCCGGCGCTCGTAAGCCTTAATCGAGCGTTCGCGATCTTGCTCTCGACTGTTCAACCTCATGTTCGCGATCTCGAGATCGTTGCGCAACTCGTTCCGCTCTTGCATGAGCGTATGTAGTTCTTTCTTCTGGTCTTCGTACACCATGATCTTGTCTTGCGCAGCCTCAAGCTCACGCAAGATATTACTATAGTCTTCAAGCTCGTACTCTAGCGCCTTCGTTCGTTGCTGAGCTTTGAGTTGTTCTGCTTCGGCCCTCTCTACGATCTTCTTGAGTTGCTCGTAGTCAGACTGGGTCTTCTGTAGCTCAAACCGTAGACCACCTTCGTCACTATGCCACGTTTTCTCGCTCTCTTTATACGTCCGCACCCTGGAATGCAAGTCGCTCTCCCATTTCTTCGACTGGGTTCGGCTCGTGAGCGTCTCCTTCTTCAGCTGGGCATACAATTCGTTGGCTTTGGCAAGTCTGGCCTTCAGCATCTTGTTGTTGTTGATCAGATTCTGAGTCTCTGCTTCTGCGGTTGCTTCCTTGATATGCTTCCGCTGAAGCTGTCCTATGTGAGCCAAGTGCTGTAGTTTGAGATATCGCTCGAAATTAAGGTCGTTTCGAAGGAGCATAATTTCTCTCTGTAGAGCGGCCATGGTCTGGTTGTGAAAGTCTTTATGTGCGGAGGCATTCGATCCGGCCACCGACTGCGCAAAGTTGTCCAAGCCCTGAGAAACGGCTGCATGCGCGCTTGATAAGTCCAGCTTTTTTGTGTCCGCTGTTGGTGGTAATGTCGGTGAGTCCGGCATGTCGCGGCCTTTTAGCAAGGGAGAAGCCATCGATCTCATGGAATTGATCGATTTGCTTCTTGGAGGTATCTCGAACGTCTCAGGGACGTCGGGGGCTTCAGACGGAGAGACAAACATGGTCGACTGTGTGTTTCTCCAGCTTCCGTCCGAATCATTCACAGTGGTGTTATCACCGTCCAGAACGAAATGGGAGGGAACTTCTGGAAGAGGCGGTAAGGCTGTGCTCGGTGGTGGGCCAGGATCATGCAACGTCGACGATGTGGCCACGCAAAGATCCATGCACCCGATAACGACATCTGCGGGATCGCTCTTCAGCCACCTATTCTCACTCAACTCACCCTCTACTGTAGTAGTAAACATGTTCGGGTGGAGTAGATGGGCCCTTCGATAGGGCTCCGTCCGGCTGTGGATGAGATCTTGATCCAGGTCAAAGTCGCGCGCTCCAGGGAAGTTGAGCGATTTGAGGTATTTTCTGGGCTTGCGCACAAAGCTCATGAAGTTGAGTGGAAACAAGCCGTAGAGAAAGGTAAAGTAGTGCATGAGCGTCGGCGGTGAAGAGTCGGGGTAGTCGATGGGTTGTTGCACTTGATCCCAAGCCTGCTCAGACTCGTGGTCTTCCTCATCCTTATCCTCCTCTTCGCTTTCTTCGTCTGACGCATTCATGTCATCGACCTTCTCCCCGCCGCTCCCCAGCTTGTCCCAGCACAGTACCCTGCAATAGACGAGGAACAATTTCTGCAAGTGGTGGTCAGAAACCAGTGCTCCACAGATGTGAGGCAGGAACATGATAAGGACGACAAGGGCGATCTCGATGACGGTGGACGATGTGTCAGTGAGCAAGCACTTCTCCAGGTGCTGGATCAGCGGGGTTTCGAGGACCAGATGAAGATGCGGCGGTTGTAAGCGGACAAAGACGCTTAGAAGATTCAGGGCTTGGATGCGGTGTTGCTTCTGCACGAAGAGCTCGTCGAGGGCGAGAAGGAGGGGCTGGACATGTTAGTTGAGGGCCTCGTATGTTGATTTATGAACCCACCTTTGGCATCTTGCGCCCAAAGGCCACCAGCACCGATTCAAGCTCATGCGCTATGAAGTCATTCTCGGGAGATACAGCGTCCTCGACCGAAGAGAGCACGTTAGTCCGGGCGAGGTATGCGTCCAGTATCCTCTTGGTGAAGAGGCTGGATACGCGCGCATGCTCTCCGTCTTTGTCCGCCTCGGTGTCGTATACCAGTATGCTCTGGACTAACTCCCTCGCATCTTCAAGCTCGGACCGCTTGTGCCCTATGCCATCGATTACAGGCTTCAACACCAGGCTCCACCACGTCGTCAGGCGCACCTCTCCGGTTATCGCCGGCCGTAGCAGTCGCAGCGCAGACAGGAAGGCGCTGCGCTTCTCGGGACTGTTCGCGACATGGCGCAGGTATAGCGCATGGAGGTCCTCGTGGAAGCGCTGCGCGTCGTGCTCTTCGATGTTGTCATAACGCTCGAGGAATTTCTCTATGGCGTCGCATAGCTCGTCGGGGAGCGGGTAGGGGACGGTGGTCGCGGAGAAGGCGGTGTTGAGAGCCTTGATGGACTCGCGCATAGACCTGTCAGCATGTCAGAAACTCGTTCAGAACCTTTTTGATACCACAGAAGGCGTGCGGTGCGATCAGGAGCGGGCAAGCTTACCCAGACATGTTTGTATATCCGGTCTCCACTTCCAATCGCTATAGATGCGCTATTGCAGTCATTGGCCTCGGGAACTATCCACCTGCGGAAGAGTCTTTCACGCCGCCTGATTCCGGACAGGATAACGTGTGGTATAAAGCACGCACAGATGTTACAAAGGACTATATTATCGGGCAGGAAGTGATGAGCATGTCGCCGCTTATGCAGGTCCAATATGGCTGGGGGACCCTGAGCTTTTTGGCGGCGGGAATGCGTGAGGTGATGGATGAGGAACAGCGAACGGTAGGCGAGCATCCAAGTTGCCACACAACCCTATGTACCTCATGGTGCTTGCTGACGCCTAGAGATCCAAGGGCTTGCTGCCCTCGCATTGCCTGTTGAGGTCAAGGTGCCGTCAAGCCCGGGGTGCGGACGTGCATGCCCAGCCGCGGAAGGCGCATCCGTGCGCCCTCTTACATCACCCTGCAAGCCACCACAAACGGCGAATATGCACGTTGCTTTGTTTTGCCAACCACCCCTGAACATCCCCCCTTCGTCCTCCGGTGTGTCTTTATTAAAAATGCCGTGTGTAACTTGCCGTTGCTATCAATCAACCCATCCGTGTCTGTGCAGAAGAAAGAAGTCTCGTCTGCAACGGGACGTTCGGCATAAATAAGTGCTCGATCACGATGGCGATACAACCTTGAATATATCCACCGTGCTTATGGGTCAGCATCAATAGCACCTGCCGCAAGTACTCCCTGAGGGCAAGTCGTTGAAATACCGGACAGCCCTTACCTGATTAGGCCCTCTCTGTCACAACCTGGACGGTATTGTTTCCCCCGTAGATCATCGCTCTACTCGAGTCTTGCGCAATCAAATCTCGCGAGTGCGGATAACCCCTGCCGAACTACCTATCACCTTCATACATGGCACCATCTTCGAGAGCGACAATTTCTCAATCGACTTGTGCAGCCAATTACGTGTGTACCAGCCACGCCCGTTATCTTTAACTCTTGTCTCGGACCATCGTCCGCTAAACACCCCAGGGGTTGAGACTCGGTTCGACTGCCGCACTAGACCCGGCAGTACATGCACTCCAACGCTGGCCTTCACATCACTCTCCTAATCTAACGACATCAGTCTTTGGCATCGCCTAGCTACCGTCAGCGCTGAATGGCTAGTTAGACCTCACCTAAATTGCCAATCATCTCAACAGGAGAGCGATTGACGCAACGACTACCCGGATTTACCCTGATAGGAGTACGGAGTGCGCCACCAAGAGACAGAAGAACAAGTCGGAGTTGTGCCAATTACCGATACCAAGAGTACGGCAAGGCTTGGAACCTCGCCGCGTGTCTGCATTCTGCGTGCATACTCCGCGCCGAGACTCACCTCAACGGTTCGTTATCGCATGGCTCCCGCGGCCGCGTCTACCAGGACTGCCAATGGGCTGAGCGGTGCCTCACCCGAGAATCCCTGTAAGCATCTCATCACGTCTTCATCACGTCTTCATCTCATCTTGCTTTCAAGGTAAGCGAACAAACCTTATCGGCAACGTCCGAATGTCCGGGATGTCTGAAGGATCATGTTTCACAAGCCTGAGAAACAACAGAAGACCCAAAATATTTATACCCGTCATCCAATCGAAAGTCGCTCAAAATTTTCCAGAACCCAAGTTTCCAAGAGCGGGCCCTGATTCTTGGATCAGCTCACTGTTAAACGTAACTTGGGCGAATATCGGTGCATACTCCCTATTAGCGAGCGCATTTTAATGTACGAATAGATAATACCCCTTATCTTATTACAGAGTTGGTACTCATCACTCATCGCAGGTCGCTTACAACCACACCAGGGGAACGCCTCGCGTCTAGAAGATACTGTACCCTTCTCCTAAGAGATCTCCAGCACTGTCAGACGAACCCAGTCGTAGAACAGTCGCGTATGCGCATCAGGGTCATACACGACGTCGCGTAGCCGGCTGAATGTCGCGTGTAGACCCTAGACTTGACAGTAAGCAGGTAAGCGATATACGAGCGGCAGCTTCCACAAGGCCAGTCGGAAGCAAGCCGCTGCAGGTACGATCCCAAAACGCACCTCTGCGCGCAGTGATCTAGAGCGTTGATGTCATAGCATCCATGGTCTTAAGTCAAGCTTCTTCCTTTGGCTTCAAAACTCTCAGCAACATGTCTCTACATCTCTCTGTTTCTTATCTCATTATCTCTTTCCTGTACAATGTGCTCTGCCAGCGATCTTCTGCACCCTTCCCAAACATGAAAAGCACGGCGGAGAAGGGTTAGAGAGAAGTGCGGCACAGTACCTCATCTGTGAAATATCAATCATACTATGCCTCAGGCCATTTGACAATACGCGTTGCTCTTTCATCAGTTATCGCTGAATGCTCTTCTACCAGTACTGCATCTTCTCATCTACACCCACTCGCATGCACGAGGTACCAATGGTGAGTACAACTAGTCGCCCTTATTGTGAGTGTAGCCTCCTTCACCAATCATCTCGTCGACGTCCGCTAGACCTTCCGCTCAATGATGCCCTACTACCAAAATCTTTGCCTTGGACGTGGGGGTCCGTGGTTTTTGCGCCTGGCCCCTTGGACTTCTCGGGACGTTTGCTCGCGGCGCACAGCTTCTTGGACACCTGGGAAGCTGTTGTCCTGGCGTCTAGCTCTTTGGGCATGAGAGAATTCATGATCACGGTGCCTCGGTGCTTGGATATCTGGGAATTCGTACTGCCGGGAATTGTCA
Source organism: Clathrospora elynae (assembly GCA_010015635.1). Classification (NCBI taxonomy): domain Eukaryota; kingdom Fungi; phylum Ascomycota; class Dothideomycetes; order Pleosporales; family Diademaceae; genus Clathrospora; species Clathrospora elynae. The sequence goes on from ML976029.1 coordinate 220,960, forward strand.
CTCTCGACCTGGCGGAAGGTTGGGATCTGACGTATCGATTCATGGCCTGTCGGAGCGTTCGAGCGTGGACCATGGTTTTGCGCTCCAAAGTACAATGCATCGTGCTTGCGTCGCCAGTACAGCATATCTGCTTTCTCTTGCTCAAATTCGTCCTTCCGCCTCTCGCAGATTGCTTTCAATTCTGCGTTGGACAGTTATTGCCTCAGCTCGTTTGTCTGTAAGTCGACAACCTTGTGCTTCTGCGTAAGGAGCTCAGTCTGTACAGCTTCAATTTGCTTCTTGAGCTCGAGTTCCCGAATGTTCCACTGTTTCCTTTCGTCCTTGAGCGCGATGAACTTGATTTTGTGCTGCTCAGTCTTCCTCTCCTGGGCAGAGAGCATGGCTTTCCAGTCCTCACTGCCCTCCCCCTGTTTTATAGAGCTTGATTTCACAGACTCGGGAACCTGCTGTTTGGTGTACTTGGCCTTCCATTCATCACACTGGTCTTCTGCTGCTCGCCGCTTGTTCTTCTCTCGGATCAGCTTCGCCTTGGTAGTACTAGAATTGAGTTCATGCTCATTCAGCTTCGCCTTGAGATCTCGCACCTCGTCCTCAAAATCGGCGTGCATCTCACCCTTGTAGTTGTTGGTATGCTCCTACGACACTAGCGTCAGCAACAGTTCCAAATCGATCATAGCACTGCTGGCATTGAAGAGACCCGAGGCAAAGGATGCTTACGGGTGAAATTGTCCGCTTGTTCGGGCCTGCAGTCGAATGTCAGCTAGATACCAACGAAGGTAGACACCGTGTACCCACCCTGTGGAAGAAGATCAGCGTCATCATTGGTCAAGTCCACGAATGCACGTTTAGCCGGGACGGTAGGAACTGGGTTTCTAAGCGACCGTACACGTCCATGGTTTGTCTCAGCAGCCCCAAGAGGCTGGCCTCGCTCCTGAACGACTGGATTGACTTCCTTAGCCTCGTGGAGTTGCTCGTGCAGCGCCCGATCGGCAGCCGTGTTCATCCTCAGATGTCGGTCGAAGTTCTTGCAAGCAGTCCTGAAGTTTCTGAGCAGGTCCGGATTCTCCAAATCCATGGTACGCATCAATCTACCCGTCATGAGGAAGATGACGTTGATCGCGGACTCCACCACAGCTCTCTCACGCTTCCGATCGTCGTTCATGCCTCGGCCCGTGTTGCTGGAGTTCTGAGCTCCACCCATGAGGCTGAAAGGGGGATCGTAGTATACGCGGGACGTGTGAATGTCTTGGACCAGTGGTGTCACCTCAATGCCAGCCCCAGAGTAGTACCGTATGTAGGTTCCTGTCGCATGTGCCCATACAGACGGGCCGCCACTTGTTCGATGATAGTGACCGATGAGGAGCATGTGGACGCGTTGGGTCTTCTGGTTGTCGTCCATATAACTCTTATCTGCGAAGTCGTAAATGCCCAAATCGGCGATGGCAGCAAATTGATTCGCAAATTTCTCCGCGGCATACTTTGCGAAGTCGCCTAGAACATACTGCTTTCGCAGTACCACCTTGGCTGGCGGAGACATTCTAGAGCCGTCGTGTTAGACAATCTGCAAGCGTGGTTGCTGTAAAGGATTTGGTGATAAAGTGCGGATGGAGGAGGTTGACGCGTTTTCGGTGGATCAAAACAATTCGGCCGATATTGCTGAGGTAAAGGTGAGAAATGGTGGTGAGTATTAACCCACTTGGAGCGCTGGAAGAGGAGAGCGACTGCTGAGCTCGGAGCTACGTCACGCCGGATAGGGCGAAGACGACATAGCACGCGACACACGCAATAGAAATGGGAGAGAATATGTCCGGGTCGAGTAGCATGCTTATGAACGGTTTAGAGCAGATCAGCAAACGTCGATAATTCTGCCTCAATGTCCCCAAGGATACTTTTGGCACATGATGCACATCATACATTAAAACGGACCAGATGAACCCTACTGACACTCTCCTCGGTATTATCTCGGGAGGTATGTTTTCCTCGTTTGATACAGACATCACGAGCAAGAAGAGATTTGCGTCATAATATGATCTAATGGGATATCACGTATGTAGGCTTTCATCTCCTGCCTGGGCACAGTTAGACCCGTGTCGCACCAGTGTGCAGTCTCCAGGTCGAGGCATCCCCGAGATCTCAAACGCCAAACTGCCACCTCAAAGAGATGCGACCGAGCCTCCAAGCCCGCTGTGACATCTCACTCCTCTCGCCGTCTATTACTTAGACAGTGCGCCATGGAACGCCATGGTACAGCGCTCGCTGCTGACACCTTACTACCCTTAGTCATCCTCCTCCTTCTTGATACTCGCCTTCCCCTTCACTCTTCTATTCCTCTCCTTGCTCTTCGCAAACTTCTCCTGCAGCCTCTCATACTTCCTCTTCCAGTCCGCAGCCTCACTCGCCCGCTCCCCACACTTCAGGCGCCAATTCTTAGTCAGCTCTTTGGCGCTACGACGACGCTGTTCTTGGTCTGCGAGCTTGGCTTGGAGGGTCGCTACGTCGTGCTGGTAGGCTTGCTTTGCTTGTTCGAGCTCGGTGTCGATTTGGGATTCGTACTTTACAACGTGCTCCTGGATGAGGTTGTTTAGAGAGGACAGAGCACCGGGGAGAGGATGATATAGTAGAGAAGAAGCTGAGGAGGGCGTCTTACGAGGAGGGATGTGCGTTTGCTTCGATCTGGAACGGAGTGTTAGTGCCAACTCGCATGATAGAATGCGTGGTACTTACGGTAAGGTCTATCGCCAGGATCTGCGCGGTAAGCATCCACGAGCGTACGTTTGGGGAAAACGATCTCGACGTCGTCTTCTCGCTGCGCCACACGACGCGACGGCCTTGCGATGCGCTCATGTCGCTCACCCTGCTCCTCAGGAGTAGCCTGCCGCGTCCCTATACCGTGAGACTGTGCAAGCACAGCATACTTGGTGTCCTTGTTGTCGTCTGCGAGGTTGGCCTTCAAGTTCATGCTCGCATGCTTGAGGTTACCCAGCATGTCTGTGTTCTGCGTATTGAAGACAAAATCCAGCTGACCAGTAAGCAGGTAGAGGAAGTTAACAACGGTCTCGACAATAACCTGACCGAGCTTGCGCGTTGGCGTTATGCCCTTAGTATCCTGTCTGCCAGCCATGGTTCCAAACTGACCATCATAGTAGATGCGCGATCTGTTCTCCTCTGGGACCAAGCTTAGCACCTCCTCTGAGCGGTTGCCCCAGAAGTAGTACATGGCGGACCCGGTCGTGTATGCCCATACAGACGGACCGCCGGCCCTCCTATGGTAGAAGCCGACCTTGAGCATCTCAACCTGGTGAGGCTCCTGCGACTCGTTCACATATGTCTTCTTGTCGAACTTGTAGGCGCTGATGTCAGAGATGATGGCGAATGCGTCGGGAAAGTATGTTTGACCATATCGCGTGAAGTCATCTAGGTTGTACTGCTTTCTGGGCGCCATCTTGGTGATGTGTAGAAGGTGCGACTCGACAGCGCGGGCCGCTAAACCTTGCACAACTGTTAGGTATCCGCGCGACCAGCTCAATAGAAGGAGGATCTCTTACCACGATTAGACTACCGAACGAGCGAATAGAAACAGGTACCCTCGCAGTCAACAACCTGTATTTTTTAAATCCGTAGGCTGCATAAAGATAAGTCGTAGTCCCGGTTGATACACTGGCCGAAGATCAACGGCAGGAGCGTGGAAGCTGGTGAAGGTGAGAGAACACCGCCACAGCAGGCAAAGCGCAGCGGCAGCATAAATACTCAGCGCCGAGATCGGTAAAAAATCAAGAGGAAATCTGTGCGCAGAGGATAAGATATCTACGCACCATGAAGCAGCTTCAAAAGTTGCCGTGGAGACGAAACAGACGCGCCAAGACCAGACTGACAGCATTGCCTAACAAGGAGTCGGTCAGTGAGCGGGGTCAGCAGCGTAACCGTGGAGAACAAAAACATTTGCACAGAAAAAGCGTATCATTCCGTGAGCGAGGTATTCCACGTCTGCGTATCAGCGAGCTTCCGTCCTATGCTACAGAGACACCTGCCCCTTCTGCGCCTTATACACAACCTTACTAACCTTGTACTCAACAACAACACCCTCTTTCCCCTGCTCCTTGAGAAAATGCCCAGCAGCAACGTACGTCCCATTCTGCAACTCAGCATACTTCTCACTGCCGGTTTCGAACGAAAAGTTGACGAAAGAGTCGCCATACTCCGTAGTCTTCGCGTCCGGAGTGCCAGACAGTATGGCACCAACGCCCGGCGTGAGTTTGACCGTGCCTTTGTAGAACATTGCTAAGATGGTGCCATCATGGTTCCTTGGGAGTTAGTAAGGGATAATGATGGGGAGGGAGAGGGGGGACGAACTTGACTTGCGAGCGTACGTCCAAGCGCATATTCCCGCCATCAGCATCATTATGAATGTAGTCATATCCGACACCATGTCTACACACCTCATTAGCCCCCAGGTCCTCCAACTTGATATTATCTCTTCCAGGAATTGGACGTGAACTCACAGCTCGCCGTCCAGCTTTGGTTTAAATCCCTCCTCACTCTTTACCGTGCCAGAAACCATCGGTACAATCACCAATTGCGCGCCCGCCTGGCCGCCAACCTGCATTGGTGCATCGATATCCACTCTGACCGTGAACGCGGGTTGGAGGGAGGGGAAGCCTGACATATTCGCGACTAACTAGCTGTAGAGATGATATGAAGAAGGATACTATGAAACCGATATGAGCAAGAGACTTGGAGAAGAAGATTTGAATTCGGGTCGCCAATTCGGAAATGTTTGAAGAGTGAACAAGATCCGATGCATGGTCGAGCTAGGAGTATATAGTATGTAGGGAAGCTACAGCTACCCCTCCTTCCAGCCCCACTTTGATGAGGGGGGCTCCCTTCCTTCCGCATCGATGACAGCACTACCTACGACGACTTCCCGGTAATACTTACTGCACACATACTCATAAAATTCCCAGGCCATCGCGAAACTTCTCCAGCACCAACGATATCGCCTCAGAACCCACTGACCCTCCCCTTCTTCTTTTTCTTCTTGTCCAGCCTGCCACCAAATTTACCAGGCTCGACTTGACTAAACGGAGCCAGTATATCGTGGCCTCCTGGTCCCCTAAAGCCGACCCCAGGAATTGGTGGCTGGGTATAAGCTTTACTCGGTATCTGGCTGCTACTTCCCATAGCTCCCAGCACCGGGCCCGGCGAGCTCCTTGGGTATACAACAGGCTGACTAGCAGTCTTTGCTCTCATCAACTCATCCTGACGCTGCTGCCGCTTTTCTCTACGCTCTTTCTTCTTGCGTTGTTTTTCACGCTGCTGTTGGCTCTCCTCGTCGAGGTCCTCGAGTTCGAAGGTGCGTTCGATGGTTTCATAGTCGTATGTGCGAGGATCGCTTCCAGATTGCCAGTGCGTAAGATAGTTGTTTACATTTGCCATTTTAGCTGGGTCAGTGAATCCGATCTGTATGTGTTTCCACAGGTGGGCAATCGTGTCGGGGGGCGTTGGTAAATTGGACGGTGCCGAAGGCGGTGATGACGCAGGCATTGACGAAGAAGGTAAGGAGTACGGTGATGTCGGCAGCGGTTGCGAGAATGACCATGGACTCGTGTTGTCGAAGGCACCTTGGCTAGGCTTAGACGGCAGGATAGGTAATGCGAAACCACTGTCATGGCTTGGCCCTTGCTGTGATTCAGCGATGGGTTCTTGCGGCTCGTGCTGTCGTATGCAAATACTCGCAAACATTAGTTCCGCAGCAACCCGTCGCGCGAGACGTTCTTTGTGTTGCCGTACGGGGACCGGCACGTTTGCTGGCAGAGGGGCGACCCAATTCCGAAGGATAGAGTCATACACATCGGCCATTGTAGGTTCTCCATCTTCAGCCAAGTCCAGTAAACGCGCAGATGCGATACGTTGTATCTCAACATCTTGACGATCTTCAGAGGGAAAGAGTTCTTGCAGGTGCATCGACGCCTCGTCAACGTCCGACACGACAAACTCCATGTTCGCAAAGTCCATTCTGTACTAGTTAGCCTGGCTCATATATGGCGAAATGTTCTGCTACTTACAGTGTACCCAATGGTAACGTTGGAGAGTTAAGATCGCCTTCAAGCAGCCGCTTCAGCTGGCTCGTGGCAACTGCAAAATCTACCGAGTTAGATATCCCCTCATCGCCGTTGTCCGTCCCTGCCAGTGCATCACATAACAGACTGTGATCCACTGGACGCCGCGAAGAATTGCGGTCTCGAATTTGACCCCACTTCGGCCGCTGCGATGCAGTCTTGGATCTCGGGACATCCAAAACAATCGGGCCGTCTGGGAAGATGAATTCATCTTCCTCCTTGATCACTTCTCTCTTGGTCATGTCTCGCCTGGGACGCCTGACAGCGCTTCGCGAGAAGTCTTCCACGAGTTGGTCGCCATCAGTTGAGGCGTCTGCTCCTACCTGTCGAGTATACACAACCGCTTCGTGTACAGCCAGGTCTGATCCGACAGCGAACAATCGGTAAAATGCGATGTCCTTCTCCATGTACGATCGACCTGGGCCCGGTTGGCAACCCTTTTTTATTAGGTGCCCATAGTGCATAGCCTCCATGTGTATCTCGGTTATACGCTCCGATCCATCGATGGTAAGGTTCAGCACGCTAGGATCAGAACTCGAAATCAGCGCAGAAGAACCGAATGGAGGTTCGTTGAAGGTGTAAACCTGTGTGAGATTGTTCAGTTGAGAATGCAAGACCACACATGACTCTGTCAGATTATCAGTGAGGCGCTAGTCTTTGGTGTTCATTGTAACTCACCGTCATCTGCGAGCATCTGCACGCTGATCTGAAGAGTCCAGTCTCCCGCGCCTCGGTAGTGCCGCCATGATAAGAGTGTCGTAGCTCCTTCTTCTCCAGAACTGGCGTTCGAAGCTTGGCCTGACGTAGTGACTGCCATGAGCGTGAGGTGAGTGGAAGTCAAAACGAAAAATCGACCTTTATGCCTCGGGTGTCGTTTGACATCGCAAATCCGGGCAGTGGAACGATCGGAGAATGGTGGCGGGCAAGGAAGGTGTGCGGGGGAGCCCCCTCTGATACTGATGATGCTCAGGTGGCGCCTGCTGCAGACCAGGAGCGTGCTGACATCGCCCACCCAGAGTATTCTCGACCAGCCGTCCTCGCCAGCCGTATCCATATCTTCTGACGGGCCGATGTTTCCCAGGACCAAGCATGAGATGGCATACGTGTCACTTTTGCGCTTCTTCTCGATATCCCAGACGCTCCACGTCTGATTCTGGTCGACAATGGCGATTTGCAGCTGGAAGTCAGGGTTGAAGGCGACATCGGCATGAGGAGCTCCGCCAGTATCATCGAGGCCTATGCTGAGTATCGGGTGTGCCTCGATGGTCGACGGAGGCAGGTGGTAGAACGGCGATTGCCCGGCGGCTTGGCTTCGCCGATGGTAGACTGGACGGAAGAGCACGGTCCGTGTAGGGAGCCGAACAGCGAGGAGCGTGCTTCTCTCCTCTGTCTGGGCGAAGCAGACTTGCTGTATGGGCGAGGCCTCGTTGTTCCAGAAGCCGCACTCTGCGTCTTTCAGAGAGGGTCCATCCACCCATATGCTGCGGTCCGTGCCCCACCCAAGCCGCTCCTTGTTCAAGAATGCGAGCCGCAGTACGTTCCCCCCCTCTCCAGTGGGTAGCGCAGCAATCCGTCTCGGGTCTTCATGCTTGTCTTCAAGCGTAATAGAACCGAACGACAGGAGACTGCCGATGAGAGGGTCATAGGTCGACGTGGTGCGCAGGACAGCGGCGGATACGAGGGCGAGTTTAGGAAGCAGCCCGACAGCGGGGGCAAGCTGGGGGTGGTAGCCTATGTACCTCGAGACGTCTTTGCGCACGCTCGTGGGCGTCGGCGCGGTTTGCGGTGTCGGGAGATGGACGCATGTCTGCGTCGCGATGGTCGTTTCGGGCACCTGTACGACGCGGGAAGTGCGCACTTGCTGCAGATGTGTGGTGGTGTACTGCCTAGCGAAAGCCCATTTTCGCTTCTCCAAGTCGAAGTTTGCTGCTGCGGGATGGCCGTAGTTCAGATAGTTGAGCGATTGGTCAGCCATTTGGACGGCGGGGAGGTCTTCGGTCCAGCACGGCACGGCAGTACAGACTCATACTTCGGACGCGGGGCGCAAATAGTGGTTTGGGTCTGACAAACAAATGCGCCTATAAGGGTGCGGGTGGGAACGCGGTGGTGAGGGTGAGAGAAATTCGCAGCGGACCAAAAGTTTCACTAGCACCATAACGTGTTCACGTGCATACCCCACTATCACTCCTTCCAGGTTAGCGTGGATGCCTTGTTTACCTCTTGCCCAGCAACCATCGCAAGCACTTTCACCCACCGCCACGCTCCTGCTACCGTCTCGCTAACACATCTACTCGCCACATATCGACAACATGACGACCTTCGAACCCTCACTCAGCACCACAATGCGCGCCTCGTCACGCGATATGCCGTCAATGGCCGACCAGCTCCCCTCAATCAATTTCGGCTTCAACGACCTGCGCAGTCGCATGGACCAGTTTACTGCGCGCTTCGACGCCTTTATAGAGAAAGGGCGCAGGCGTGTGCTGGAAGAGCGCAACCAGTTTCGGATCAACATTGCAGAACTTCATGGTATGTCTGAGAAATACCCATCTGCGCGCACAGTGGAATGCACGCTAACAACAGTGTAGACGACGAACGCATGAAGGAACGCGACATCAAGATGCTCGAACACAAAACTGCTCAACACACCCAAACCCTCGCCAAGGAATCCCAGGAAACCTCTGAGATGCAGGAAGCCATCTCCGCCCTCACCCTCCAACGCGACGAGCGCCTTTCTCACCGCGACACCCTGCGCGCGCAAATCGCCGAAATTCAGAAGAGCATCTCTGCGCGCCGCGAAGCCCAGCTCAAGCACCGCCGCTACCTCGATGGCCAGAGCCGGTACAACGAGCCTGAGCTCGATTTCTGGGAGAGCTATCTGGGGTTGAGGATTGAGGGGTTGGGGAAGGATGATCGGCTCAAGTTTGTGTACACGAACGTTAATGAGAGGGAGTGGGATCACGAGGCGTGGTTCGAGCTGGATACGAGTGAGCGCGACTACAGGGTGTTGGAGTTTCGACCAAAGGTGGAGCGCGAGGAGGTGGAGAGGGTTGTGGAGAGGCTAAATGAGACGAGAGATTTGGCGAGTTTCTTGAAGGGGATGCGGGAATTGTTTGTGGAGGCGTGCAAGTAATCTATTCGCTACCAGGCGACGTCTGGGGTTGTGTTGGCTTCACAATACCTTCTTATGTAGTGCGTTTCGACCTCTCTGATATACTGGTCTTTTGCTCTACTCCCCACCGGTTTGTCTCATCACCTCCCATTCCTAATCTTATAATACTCCGGTGCATACTCCGTCAACCAATCCATATCCACCGTACTCAAATCCCGAATATACACTTTCCCCCTCGTCTCCATAATCTCCGTATAAAGCACCCAACCTGCCTTCCTCGTGAAAAACACACTACTAGGATGCGCCCACAACGTCGTCTTGCCATCCACCGTCGTAAAACTGCCATCACTCTTCATCCGCGCAGCATGCGCAAAGAACCCCGTCGTCAAACACCGCCGCACCCGCTCAGCAAGCGGCGTCCCACCAACCCTCAACACGCCCGATGACGAACTCGTCAAGACATTTTCCTTGACGCCAAAGCGGTCAAGATACGCGGCGAGCTGTTTCCGTACACTAACCGCTTTAACGAGGGCTTTGTGGTTGAGACAGTTCTCCCGACACCAGCCCGTATTCCCCATTCCCGCCTTCACAAACGCTTCGTATACGTTGTACAGCGTTAAATGATCACCCTCCGCGACCGCAAACCGACGTCTCGCTGCGTCGAGCTGTTTCTTGCCCCCGTCGTGGGATACAAATGCGTTTCCCTGCAGTGTCATCATAGCGGCAATCGTCAGCATCTCGCTCAAGCACCCAAACTCTGGGTCTGCGGCGCGGAGCAGGGCGCGCGATAGTTGGGGTTCGAGGGGGAGTTCTGCCATGCGTGTTCCTAGGGGTTTTGTCAGGCGCGCGTGGGTATCTAGTGCGCCTAGACTGTATAGCAGGTCTAGAGCGCGGGTTACGAGGCTGGAGGGTGGGGGGGAGAGGTAGTCGAAGCGGATTACGTTTGTGATACCGAGGTTTAGCAGTTGGAGGATTACGGGGGCGAGATTTGAGCGCGCGAGTTCAGGGAATGTGGATTCTTCGAGGCTGGTGAATATGGATTCGGTGTACAGACGGAAACATTTGCCTGGTTGCGTGCGACCGGCTCGGCCGGCGCGTTGGGTTGCTGAGGCTTTGGATACGGGGACTACGGCGAGATTCTCGATGCCGAGGGTGGCGTTGTAGTTTCTGAGTTTAACGTAGCCGCTGTCTAGGACGAAGACGATGCCGTCGATTGTTAGGGAGGCTTCTGCTATGTTTGTACTGAATATGACTTTCCGCGTCTGCGGAGATGGTTTTGCAAAGATGGCGTTTTGATCCTCTGTGGGGAGGCCGGCGTAGAGGGGTAGCGTCATTATCTTCTGCTGTGAAGATGACATTTCCTCGATGTGGTCCCCGAGCATGTCAATCGCCTCGTCAATTTCTTCTCGCCCGGTGAGGAAGACGAGGATGTCGCCTTCGCCTTCGCTTTCATGGATGGAAAGTACTGTGTCGACGGCGGTTTCGACGTAGTTGTTTGTTGGCTCAAGAAGATATTGGATTTCGACTGGGTATGTGCGGCCTTCGATGCCGATGATACATCCGAAGTCTTCCTTGCTCTTGCCGTGGATCTTCTCTCCTTCGTCGGGGTTGAAGAAAGAGAGGAAACGCTCGGCTTCCAACGTGGCACTGCTCACTACCACTCTCAAATCATCTCGTTTCCTCAACACCTTCTTTAGTAGACTGAGTAGGATGTCAGATGATAAGCTGCGTTCATGCGCTTCGTCGACCATAATGACGGAGTAGCGTGAGAGTAGTGGATCAACGAGCATCTCGCGAAGTAGCAGACCATCTGAATCGATGATTAGAACATGTTTTGTACATAGCTTTGCTTCGTGCATACCTGTGACAAACTTCACCTGCGTGTTGACAGACGTGACATCTTCAAAGCGGATGCTGTAGCCTATTTGCTGACCCAAAGATACATCCAGCTCTTCGGCTACCCTTGCCGCGACGCTTGTAACTGCTATTCGACGTGGTTGTGTGATAGCTATTTGCTTTCCGGTGCTGCACCAGCCGGCTTCAAGCAGGAATTTTGGGATCTGCGTTGTTTTGCCTAAAAAGTATCAGCAAGACGCAAGCCAACTCGTACGAATTTGAAGCTTACCGCTGCCTGTTTCGCCGACAACGATGGTCACGGGGTAGGTTTCTATCGTGTATAGGAGTTGGTCTTTGAGTTGGGCGACGGGAAGGAGAGCGGGCGGCTTGTAGAGGGCTGGTATCAGGATTACTTCGGTTTCTTCATTGTCTGCCATGGCTGAAGTTTGATTCTAGAAATTATGGGAGAAGACGAGTTGATGTTGAAGAGGACGAGGACATCTATGATTGATGGTAAAGGCACGAAAGACGCTAATCATATCCGAGCTAGCTGCATTGGACGCTAGTGGATCTCGCTTTGCGGACGACCTCTCGACTTGTCCGTCCACCCTCATTCAATGAACCACGCTCCATGCCATGATATATCAAATACGAATTCGATTGAAAAATGGTAACCCGCAAATCCCCTAGTATGTAGATCGTGCGTTTTACTCACGACTACAATTGAATCAGCATTCCGACCTCCAGAAGCCCATCTACAGTCTTCATTTGAAGACATGTTGCCCAAGGTTCGAATCCGCTGGCTGAACAGTGACAATTCAGCAGAAGTGCGGGGTTTTGCAAGAACGCCAGAGTGTTTTCCGAAGGAAAGAAGTAAGTCGAGGGAGAACTGGTGAGATCGTAAAGTCGAGAAAGCTGGACTGTCACAGCATAGGTGAAAGTTCTGAGCGAGGTACTACGGATGCTGCCTGCATGTTGACATTGAAACTTTCTCGACAGCTTCCGATCAGAGCGCTCTTGGATACTAAGCTTCCTCTTCTCTACACACATGTCAGCGAATTGTACAGAACCGCGACTAGAGACCAGGCAAACTACGTACGCGAGATCCCACCTGCTTTTGCTTCTGCCTCCAACTGGGTCTTCTCCAGCGGTTGCAATATCTCGAGCTGAGTATGTGGGCCATCTCCAACCGTTCGACCGCGCGGCACGAGTTATTCCATGACAATATCGAGCAGCATATCGAACAGAATGGCGTCTTCGAAGGGCGTGGGCTCAGTTCCCCTAAGTGGCAACTCCTACCACTTTTCAGCCATCTTATGTCGATTCGCATGAGGAGGAGACAGAACTGGTGGAAGATGAACTCCAGCTGATACGTATCCAGCCCAAGCGCCTTCGCAATGGGCTCGCAATGACACCGCTCTCCATACACTATACGCGTGGTGTAGATTTGAATCACATTATTGGGGTGATGGTATGTGTATATGCACCGGCTCCACAAATCCCTCTCGAGCCCTTCATATACTGAGACGCTCTTGAGACAAGTACTGATTTGCTCATGTTGTAGCTTCGGAACGCCATCGGAATCGTTCACACCTATCGTCAATACCGCTTTATGACCGCGTTGGGCAAGTCGTGTGTTGAGAAGTGTTTTCCAACCTCCAGCATACGGGCGAGAGCCTCTTTCCATGCGTTCGAGGAACAAAGGGTTAGGGAAAAGAGCATCTCCAGCTATCAAGCCAAGTTCCGTGGAATTCGGTCGTCTCATTCGCTCTACGATGCTCTTGGCTTGCGCAATTATCTCCCCGGTCTGCTTCTCTTCATATGTCTAGGCTTTCTTCGGCGGCATAATTGTCTTCTGTGAGTGGTCCGATTGAGCGTCGGATCTGTCGTCGGTGTTGCTGTTGCAGTCTATGGGGCATCGCTGCTGCACTGTTCTGAAAGTGGATGTGTCAAAATGAGAGAGGAGCGTTCTGTATATGAGATCAAGGTGAAGGTGAAGATGAAGGTGAAGATGAAGATGAAGGTGAAGATGAAGATGAAGGTGAAGATGAAGATGAAGTCTTGGACGTCGCTTGTGCTGATGCTTTGCCATCTGAAAGTCAACCCGAGACGAATACGCCTATCATCTAGAAGGTGAGAGACAGAGAAGAGGCAGGTGAGTGTGCCAAATTACTAGTCCTTACCATGGTTCGTCATCTACGTCTATATTCTTCGGCCCAACCCCGTCCTCTTCAACCACCTTATCTCCTCACTAACGAATACAATCTAGCCGGACCGCTACCAAGGTTTGGCCCTCTAAGCATGTTGGAAAGCAAGCTTCTCGAGTACCTCTACACTCCGAAGACTGGATTCGCTCAGAGCTTGAGTTGAGCGACTGACAAAGTGAGAGCTCTCAAAGTGCGTTTGCCTGCCTGTTGTGGTTACTGACAACTTAGTTAGATGTCGGATACTTACATACGCCCCATCACTCCCCAGTACATGCAAGAGTACGCGCGCATGCACTTTCCAGACGATTTTGCCAAGCTACCCTCCGCAGATAGCCTGGCATGGACCCCGGCTTTTCCAAATTGCACAAAGACTCAATCAGGCAGACTTGTCAACAAACAAAACAAAACAGGATTTTGAGCCTATCCTGACCTGATTGGAAAATTGGCAATTGCGCGTCCTGTATTGATTGTTTGGTATTAAGTTTTGGGTAATCCTGATTGAAGATTGATTAATTCCTGGTGTTTTGATTGCAATTGCAACTGTAATTATATACAAATCATCAGCTAGTGTAATCCCACTTGCATACCTTGTAGACGTTGTCAATCTTCTCATCTGAAATCAGCGCCTCTGCCTCAGCTTGGTTTTGAGGCTTAAAGCCTGCTGCCTGCCAACTCTTTATACACTGCAGTGCCGCCAGTAAGTTGCTGCTAATCTTGCGCCTCCGAGGCTCTAACAGGTCACCTAGTTCACTAAACATGCGCTCACAGTCGCAGCTGGAGGCAGGGATTGTAAGGACATTGATTGCAAGCTGCACCAGCTGCAGGTATTTAGGGCATAGGTCCTGCCAATACTTAATTGGATTAAGCCCGGAATCAAACCGAGTGTCATCCCAAGGCAGCTCAAAGCGCCGCCAGCACTCTAGCTAATCCACCTCTGCTACCTCCGCTGTCTGCTCAGTGTTAACCATAGCCACTATTGCGTTGCAGATAGAACTTGTTGTGAGGGTCCGTCCGACTGGATGGTACGACCGAAGCTAGAAGGCTAGATGTATGGTACGCAGTCGGGGGATGCAAGGTTGGTTCTCTGGAATGAACGGGATCAGGATCAAAGGGGTGATACACAGACAGCAGAGGGGGCTCTCTGTCAAGCGTATCAAAGAGGAGGGGTGAGACAAAGACAGTAGGGGGGGCTCTCTGTCAAGCGTGTCGAAGAGGAGAGACAATATGAATGCAGTAGAAGGGGCTCTCTGCAAAGCGTATTGAAGATAGAACAGTAGTATTGCTTTCACTTGATGAGTTGAACACGTCGAGCCATATGGGCTCTCCATGCTGTCTATATACTGTATCCTGTGGCCAGTGCGTCTCGTTGTCTCGTTGTATGGTGTCTTGACGTCTTGGTGTCAATAGGTCAATCTAGAATGCTACACTGGGGTTGCTGCACCGAGACTGCTGCTACTGCTGCACCGAGACTGCTAAATGCTGCACCGAGACTGCTAGCTGCTGCTGCACC
>ML976029.1:236025-250051 GCA_010015635.1 Clathrospora elynae
GCTGTTTATCCGTTTTGCGGGGTAATAGCCGTACGGTAGTCACGTGTCACGCTTGGCCCGCCCCTCGCTGCCATATTTGCGGAATGGGTTGATGCCTGTGATTCCGTAGCCTCAACCAGCTGTATGTAAGTTTTCTGGACCGTAACACTTGTACAAGGCGCTAGAGTGCGCGCTAGAGGTGCCAGAGGGTGCCTGTACTGCGCCCAAAGTTGCTGTAGTCCAGCTTCACCTGCACAGATCCACAACAGCTTGTTGCGCCAGCTCTTCTTGCAGTAGCTTTTGTAGTATGGATAGAGGCAACAGGCAGCGTAGTAGGCAGGAGAGTTGTCAAGGAGGAGGTAATAGCGGTCAAGCTTGTGCCAAGCAGCGCGGAGGTTAATTACGAGGTGATCCTCTGGGGCGTGAAGTTTGTTGTGATTGACGCCACCGTATGGCTCAAGAGCTGTTTTGTAGGCTTTAGCACGGCCTTGTAGACTGGATATACCTTGTAGATTGCGCCAAAGCTGCCTGAAGTACTGCGGGCTTTGAGGCTTCTTGTAGCCTCCTTCAGCGGCTTCAGTACTGCAATATACTCAGTAATCACTGCCCAGTCTACCGCAGTAAGCCTGCCCAATCTCATCCACGCTAGGGCATCTAGCAGCTTATTGCGGCGGCTAGCAGCGTACACGTTGTTGCAAGCCTGACACTCTATGTGATTACTAGCGTACTTGTCAACAGCGTCCTTCAGCAAAACTGCACGCTCAAAGGTATTGTGATAGCTGTTCTACCGAGTAACAACAGGCTTTACTGGCTCTAGTGTTGCAGTAGTGGCGGCATGCAGGAGCGCATTAACTAAGCGCTAAGCGTCCTCAAAGAGTGCATGTTGATTAGGCGTATTAATGTAGTTTACTATTGCAATAAGTACACCTATAGGTCCCTTGCAACGCCACTCCTTTAAGTATTGTGCCTCAACTTTCCACTCGTCCTCACTATTGTTGTATGCCTCCTCATCTACACCAAACATAATTGCCTGCCCAATAAGATTTAGCGTATGAGGCGCGCAACGGAGCCAGCGGTAAGCTTTAACAAAGCTGTAGAGGCAAGCGAGGTTGGCAACAGCGGTATTGTTAGTGGATGCGTTGTCAAGTATGAAGTAGCCTAGCTGGGTGCTACTAATGCCAAATTCTTGCAGTACCATAGTAACAACTTTGGCAATTTTCTCACCCGTGTAGGCGCCCGTAAGCTGCGGCAGGGCAATAGGCAGGTCCCTGATAGTGCCGGCAGAGTCAGCAAAGTGAGCAACAATGCCCATAAAGCCGCGCTTGCCACCTTTTGTTGTCCATCTGTCAAAGCTCACGTGGATCTTACTAGACGCGTTTGACAACAACAAGACAATCTTTGGCTGAAGGTAGCTATACAGCCTCATAACATATCGCGAAACGCTATTATGACTTGTCCATAATGCTTCCACTGCCTCTGGGTTGGTGTACGCAATCATATCCCGGAACGACTGAGTTTCAAACTCGCGTAATGGGTGGTTGTTGTCAATAAGCCAGCTCACTGCTGCGTACCTAAAGTCAGCAACGTCGAAGTTGCCTACTGCGTTGGCAACCTCCTGGCTAACAACAACGCCTTTGTGGGCTGCCCATTGCAACAAGCATTGCCCACCTGGCAGCGCCTTTAGCGCTACAACACCAGCTTTTGTTATGCTGTGGCCAAGCTTAAGCTAGGCGAGGTGGCGTAGCGCAGCTGTCGTTGATGACGTTGTCTCATGGATGAAGCTCTGGTGGCTTACACGGCGCTGGTGGCAGTACTTGCACACCCAGAACGTGCGCTGTAGAGCTTCAGACTTGCTGACTCAATAGCCATAGTTGTATACCCAGCTCTTCTTATGTTGTGGTGTACGCAAAGGCTTACAGTAACCAGGTAATCGATCCCATACAATGCCCGCAAAGTCATCCGCAAGGTGGCTATCTGGGCCTCTATCACTGCCTTCATCACCGCTATTAACAACCTCAAGCTCTTTGGTAGGCGCGTTAGTGGCAGCATGCGAGCTTTTAGTAGGCACAGCAATCACGTTTTCAGGCAACAAATAAAGCAGCTGCCTTTCAAACAGACGCTTGTTGGTTGCCTGGCTTGCGGCAATAGCCAGCGCTTTGCGTGGTGAGGTGCGTATAGGTATCTCAGGCGGCGTAGCCTCTATAGGGATAGGCTGTGAGACAGTGCCTTAGGCTGTTTTGGCGCGCTTTGGAGCTACTTTGTGCGCTTCAGCGCTGCGTTTTGAGCGTACAGGAGGCATATGGGCTGCAGAGGCAGAGGCAGAGGCGGCTGCGGCGGCAGAGGCAGAGGCAGCGGCAGAGTCAGGGCCCTAAGAGGCGGCGGCGGCAGAGTCAGAGGCGGCAGCAGAGGCAGAGGCAGCGGTGGTGGCAGAGGCGGCGGCAGAGTCAGAGGCAGAGGCGGCGGCGGCGGCAGCAATGAGTGCTAGGTGACTAAGCGAGCATCACTAAGTTAGTGAGACTACCTAAGTTATTGTGAGATTGTAGTCTATATACATTTAATCAGGAATCAGGATATTTCCAATCAGGAAGAGGGTTTGATCCTGTTTTGCTTGCAAAATACGCTTAAGTCTGGTTGACCTGATTTGATTGAATAAAACGTCAGGAATCAATCAGGATCAATCAGGACTCCTGTTTGTTGACAAGTCTGCAATCAGGTATCAAAATCGCTTCAATGAGGCTGTTGGTTGAAATTTGTATTTACAGTCGTAGCCAAATCTGAGCCTACCAAAACACGAATAATCAATATAGTATCTAAGTGCTTGCTTATGGGAAAAGAAGGCTGGGATTCGCATCTGGGCTTGATTGGGAGGGTATCAACCTCCTACAACCGTTTCAGCACGCTCTCAGGAAGATCTCAAAGTCCTTCTTGCCCTATTGGGAGTATAAAGGCCACGAAATCAAAGCCTTGGTTCACTACTACTTTTCGGAGCAAGGTCTTATCGGCAGTTTCTGCACCGACGGACATTCTCTTGGCGATTTCCAATGTGCGGTCAAGTCCTTCGCACAAGGAGCGCCGCTGAACACCAGATCGGCGGATCATTTCGAAAAAGAGTCAGTTAAGAAGACGCGCTCGGTTCATGATAAACTCTTGACCCTTAATCGCTGTTTCTTCTGCGAAGATGTTGCTCTTTACCTCCTTCCAAAGAACTGCACAGGATCTCAACATCGCCTCCATCGCCTCCATAATGAACGACGAACGCAAGCGGGCTTCGAAGACCAGGCCTACTGAAGATACCGACAAGGATGGTAAGCAGTTTGCAGAGCACTGTTCTCTTCAATATCACAGTCCGGCTAATAAAAACAGTTCCGAACCAGCGAAAGAAGCAGCATACAGACCTTGTAGGCTCTACGATGGATACCGTGATACTTCTGCTGATCACATTACAGATGAAGGAGCTCTTCAGAAATAAGGAGGCCGAGCGGAGAGAGCCTATCGACGATATGACTGCGCTCGCAGCTACGGCCAAGCAGCTCGAGGATCAGCTTTCCAAAGAGCAGACAGCTCATGCCAGTACAGCACGTGCGAAAGTCGTACAGCTCGAAGAAGTGCAAGAGAGCTGCAATACAGCTTGTGATGAGAACGATCGACTAAAAGCCGATATCCAGAACGAAAGGGGCATGCGCGAGGCTGCAGAAAGAGCCAAGCGAAGTCTAGAGAATAAGCTTGCGGATGAAAAGAAGACGCGCGCAGAGACAGAGGTTAAGATTCGGGCAGAAGATAAGAAGAGCATAATGAAACACCGTGCCAGCACTGAGGCTGAGCTGAAGAAAGCTAGGGTGTTCTACGCGAGCCAGAAAGAGCTTCTACCGCTTCAAGTGGAGAACTGCGCGCCGGCAGAGAAGGAAGCTATCGTGAAGGCATTCGAAGAGGAGTATGGAGAGCTTAGTCAAAGTTAACGATTAAGAGAACGTAGCTGAAGCCAGAGGACGACCCGCCAGATCGGGATTGGTGAACGTGCACGTGAGATGTGCAAAACAAAGTCAGTTATTGAGAAACTTGGGCATTTGGCCGGTGCATGAAACATTAGTGCGCATCTCTGGTGTTTGCCTTGGTCTATTGAGTGTCTCACCCGGTGTCTGAAATCGCTACTCATAAATAGCGGACTCCCTTCCCGGCCAACTGTGAGTAACGAACAAAACTCTCCAAAGTGTGCACTGTCTCCAGTCGTCAGCATGCCAACACCACCGCGTCCCCTTCTATGCGAGACCCACCTCTTCAAATGCCCAAATACGTCTTTGATACTCAGCACCCACGAAGCGAAGTGGCTATGCGGCTACTGTACGTCTCGCAGCCTCAAACATGGCTTCCCTAGAAGACCTCCCTGTGGTCAAGAAGGCTGCGAAGGACCCGATTGTTCTGTCGACGTCAAAACACAGCAGTGGTTCTGCATGGGCCATGCACGTATGTGTACAGCTTCTATCGACCCTCCTCTAGGTGGCATGAGTCTGCTGCCTGTTCAGTGCACGCAACGTGTCCAAAAGGGCGGCCTGTCGACAGATTTCTGTCAGGAACATGATGAGTGGCGTTGCGTTATGGCGGGTGTATATGATGTCCTGACATTGAACCAAGTCGCTATAATTCCGTCTCCAAGTCCAAGTCCACTTCCACCACCTGGTTATTCCCACCCACAGCCGTCACTGCATGATAGCACACCCAACGCCCGTCTCTCAAAATTTACCGAGGGTTGTAAGATCGAGTGCACCGTCTGCTTGGAGAGCTACACGGCTCTTCTTTCTCTCGACCTGTGTGCCGACGAAATCTGTCCAAAGTGCTTGGTGAAGCAGGGTGATGAAGTGAGTTGGCAGGACATTATTAATTCACTGAGTTCTTGAGTTGCACAATGATACATAAACGCTCAGAGACGTGATCATTAGCTATGCCTGATACTTATCAAGAGTAGCGAGGGTAGCAGATTAAACGACGACAGGACTGAGCATGACTTTACGTTGTGTGTAAGACCTCTTATGCTTACTATCGTTGCTGCTGCGCGGTACGATAGATGTGTTCGGGCGGTGTGGAAACAGGGCACGGTGAAGTTCTGGGGTACGGTAAAGATTTAGGATGAGCAGATAGAAAGGCAGTAAAGGCAGTGCGTTCAACAGTTTGGGTGATACTTGATCCCCAAGGCCCAAGCCGATACCTTCAGTCATCGCTCTCAACTCTCCTCCTTCTTAACCCTCTTAGATACCTCATAATTCTCCTCCATCGTCACCCTCAACAGCGCCGGCTCCTTCACCAAATAGTGTATTGCTAGCGCTCTCCTGCTCGCTGCATCCTCTGACAACAAGCCCTGCACGGCATTCCGCCCCTCAGTCGGTCTCCCGGGTAATGCTCTTTCACATACGCTTTATCCTCCTCACTCGGCCGCTCGAACAGTTCACTAAAATCGGCGAACCCCATGGGCTGATAGTCCTCCAAAAACAAATCAATACCGCGCATAACCAACATCTGATCGTTCCAATTGAGTTTAAGGTAGCGGTCGAAAGAGATGTTGAACGTGATGAGTGGTTTTTGGCAGATTGTTGCGCAGCTGGATGAAGTAGGGAGAGAACACAGCCCAGGAGAAATTTGTCGACGGGTACTTCTGCATATTGATAGTGAGGTGTTTCAGACGGGTTAGCTCGAGAAGCTCAGCCCATTCTTTCCGCAGCTCGGGTCGCGATACCGCATGGTTGCGTTCCATCGTCAGAAGATCATTGTGGCTGACCCTGTCTTCTAGCACCTCGACGGTGAGATGTCTGATAAGCTTCTTGTGTTCTGGATGAGCGCTCCAGATACTAGGAGCGGTTCCACGTCGGATATGGACGGGATTCGAGAAAGTGACGCGGAGATTGCTGTGCGTGTAGGTGGCTTCCTATAACTCGGCCAGTACGATGGGGCACATAAAGCATTGAATGTCTGTTGTCTTTAAGTCGGCGGTGGACACTTTCCAAACGACGTACGCGTAGATCATGTCGCGTAGCTCACGAGGCAGTTGGAGGAGATGCGGGGTGAGGAGATTGAGCGTCTCTATAATCGCAATCTCGTGGGTGTGAGCGGAGATCATAATGATTTGTTCGACTAGGAGGTGTGGAGGATGAGCTTTGTGTTGAGATAATGGAGGGTTGTCGGACGTTGCTGCCTTGCGACGCTTAATGAGGCGTAAGCTTCCGACAAGGATGGCCAATGCTGAGTGGAAGTCATTAGGCTGCTGGGCGGTTGTGCACGTGAAGGTCGTGTTGTGATAGTTGGTAGATGCGGATGGTCGGTAAAGTGTCAACATGGGAGGAGTGGACAGGCCTTGGAACGTCGGCCCTACACGTGCACATGCAGCTTTTGTGGCTATCAACCATTGAATACTATGGCAGTGCTCACGACTAAGCCTCTTAATTTCTCCGATACTTGGCCGGAATATTTCTTTCCACAACCCCCCTGAGCTCAATCCTCTCCCACTCCTCCTCCCGCGCCTCCTTCTCCTCATGCATCTTAAAATGCGCAATATCCTCCGGGTGATTCAAGTCCTCCTCTTTAACATCATCACCAGAATGATATTTCTCGAAATGGTGAATCTCATACTCATATTCGTCGTCTCCGTGGTGTCCAGGCCCCATACCAAAGTCCGGCAGCTTGTGCCCTTGGCTGTCTTTTTGCAAGAACTCGGACAGCGAAATGGCGCCGTCATGGTCGATGTCGAACATGTCGAGGATGGTTCTCACGACCATGTCTTTCTTTGTTGGGGAGATATCAGCGCTGGAGGGGTCGGAGAGGCCGTAGGTGCGCCGGATGTCGATGGAGGTCCAGAGGCCGGTGCTGTCGTAGTCGTGCAGGTTGAAGAAGGTGGTTGCGTCGAAGCCGGATATGTGGTGTTCCTCTACCAATGTATTAGACCCTAGCCCTATCTGCGAAACTTTCAGTTCTTAGATAGCGAGAGAGCTCATACCAGCCATATGTCGCGTCGCCCAGTCCGCATCCGGCGCGACTTCAATCTGCGAATGTTCAGTTCCGCCATGCGCTGAGGCTTTGAAGGCGCATGACAGCAGCAGAAATGCGCTTAAAGGCGTCTGAAGCAGGTGATTCATTGCCGAGGTTGGAAGACGTCAATTGAGGCTTATCGTGGGGTTCTCTACTTGCTGTTGGCCAGGGGCTCGGCTCATTGTTTGGCCAACCGCCGGACGATAAACGTCATAGGCGTCTTTTACACGTGCTTTCGTTCCATCACCACCAACACTAACATCTCACAATGAATGTCCTCGTGCTGCTGAGTTTACTGCTCTTCATCCCGTTTCTGTTCTTCCTCGCATTCCTTGCTGCATCGTCATGCATGGGCGATCGCTTCCGCGCGAGGATCTCCGGCGTCACTTTTAACCCTCGAAACGCATCATTCGGCCGCAACTACACGCGAGGATTCGGCTCGGGGGCTGGCAGCGCGGGATGGGAGCAGATTGAGATGGAGGATATGCTTGGAGAAGATAGCGAAGACGATGACTAAGAAGCGTCTATAGTAGACTGCAACCCTCTAAAACTCGAGCTCCTTCCTGCTCGGCATCGCGCTAGCACCCGCCGCCTCCCTCACAGCCTCCTCCTGCGCCTCGGTATCGCCCTCCATAGGCGGCAGACTGAACTTGGCAATCACAAACTTCCGCCGACTCAGCGTAAACGCCATATCCTCGCCTAGATGTTCCGCTCCACCACCCCCGCCCTTCTCATGGAACACCGGTAGCTTATGCACCGCCAACATACCCTGCGGTCTCTCCTCGTCCTTCGTTGTCCCCGCTGATTGGGCGAGAGCTTGCATGTGCGAGTAGGGGAAGGGCGAGAGCTCGAGAACGCCGTCGGACAGGATCTCCATCCAGCGGACAAGGCCTGAGGAGCGTGGGAATAGGGACAACGGGAGTGTTAAGATGGCGGTCAGTCGCGTGGGGTACTGCCGTAGCAGCGCTCGTAGGGCATGGAGGAACTGGAGTATTGCAGTTGGGTGTGCCGATGAGGACGGGTATAGAGCTGGCGAAAGAAGAGACGGTATTACGACACGGTGGATCGTATGTGAGCGCGTCGAAGCGAGCTGTCGTTGTATGTTCTGCAGTATCGAGGGGAAGGGCGAAGCGTAAGGGCCGGTCAGTCGCGGTATCGGCACGTAGTTGATCGCTGTTCCGACCGGGAGCGAAAGGCGTTTCGCAAGATCGAACGTATGGCAGAAAATTGTCGGCTCTTCCACCGCACTCTCTCCTTGACCCGCTGTCCTTTGCGCACCCGGCGATCCTATCATGCACACCGTCAGGCCGGCTCACAGAATGATATGGCATTCGCCGGATATGTACAAGACGCACCTCGAGCACTCTCAAACTGCCCCAAGCCCTCATACCGCCACGCAATCTTCATCTTCTCCGCGCGCTCCTTGCCCTCCTTCTGCCGATCCGACTTGTCCTCTGATATGCCCGGCAGCTCCCTCCCCCATACCTCGCCCATGCCCACTACATGCACGCTGTGGCCCTGCACCACCCCCTCAGCGGCGTAGAAACGTAACAATGCGCCTGCATAGTCCGTCGTACCGCTCTCTTCTATGAGTATCGAGTTTCCTAGCGGTAGACCTGCGTGGCCAGCTAGTAGGCCGTCGAGAGAGGGGCTGCCGGTCGATGTGGTGGGGCGGCCGTCGATGGGTGAGGGGCGCACGCCGGGGGGGGTGGGTGCCGGTGGTGCTATGGATGGAGTTGAGGGCGTATTTGACGCGTCTTCCCCTGCTGGTGCGCGCGAGAGCGCTGTGTTGCGCTTGCGGAAGGCCATTGCCGAGCGGGTGAGTCGTGACTTCCGAAAAGGTTGGAACATTAGGGCTTATCGATAGGGGACTAGCGTCAGACGTTACATACAAGGGGGACTCATGTGCGGGTTGCCCCCTCTTGTCCGCAAGGTTTAGTGGGCAATAAGCGATGCGCCCAGACCTCTGCGCCATCACAACAATATGCGTCTGTTCAAAAACATGCCTCTTTGCTCACCCCATATTTATTATTGAAGTTGCAAATC
Organism: Clathrospora elynae; assembly: GCA_010015635.1. Lineage (NCBI taxonomy): Eukaryota > Fungi > Ascomycota > Dothideomycetes > Pleosporales > Diademaceae > Clathrospora > Clathrospora elynae. The sequence continues at coordinate 245,062 of ML976029.1, forward strand.
ATTTCTAAAATGTCTACGCGTCGTTTGCGCACTCGTTTTGAGACCCCACCACATGAGCTTGTGCCTGAAGATGGAGAGCAGCCAGCCCAGCTCACCACCCCAATGCGCTCCGCAATATTTGCAGTTTTTTACTTCTGCCAACAACGTCAGATGCCCTGCAATAAGGCAGATCTTGTGGAGGTCTTCAAGTACACTAGTTCAACTCAAAGCAATGTCCTCAAGAGTGGAAGATGTCGCCGCCTGCAGAATTCTGATGCGCCTGACACTTGTGGAGCTCTCCGTGAGATGACAAATTCCGATGCCAACGCCATTGCAACCTACCTTGATGAGTGTCCTTTTGAAGACAAAGATTTGCCTTGGCAAGATCTTTCAGAAAGAGCTGGTGTAGTAAAGGAATACACAAGTGCAGGCAAAAAGAATGTGCTCTTCTCTACAAGGACAATTCAAAAGCACATTACTGCAGTCTCTGGCATCAAGTCTCACAAGGCTGTAGTCAAAGAAAAGCATACTCCAAAGCAGCAGCAACAACGCTATAAATGGTGTATTCTTATGCTGGCGCTTAGGCCTTATGGGAGGCAGTGGAGATGTGTACTTTGGTGTGATGAACTGCACTAGATGACTGGCCCAAAGTATCAAAAGAATGTCAAGAGAAGGCCAGGGGATAATGAGCAGTATGATCCCAGCAATATCCAGTACAAGAAAGACCATAAACCAGACCCTGCAGACCAGACGCACTTCCACATGTACTGTGTTTTGGGCTACAACTTTGCCTGGTGTATGCCATATAGCACAGGCAAGAAGAACGGCAAAATGACGTCAGATATTGAACCGTTGAGTGGAGTAAGTTGCCCATTTTTGCTATCCTCGTGGATGGCAGAACAACCTCCTCGCAGAGCGCCTGCATGTAATAGAGCACGAGAGTGCGGAGGACGTAGAGAGAGGACGGAAGGGAGGAGGCTGGAGGAAGGATGGCTGGATTCATGAAACGAGGTACATTGCGCAGTGCGCAATGTACAGGTAGTTGTATTCTATGCAGCTGTAGTGCTATTGTGATGATCCCGATATCAGTGGGGTGCCTCGTTGAGTGAGTGGATTGATGGATGGATGGATGTCCGAAGATAAATGAGAGTGATCCTATGCTGACTCACACACGCCGCCTTGCGCGCCGCAGCCATATCCTTGCACACACTCTGTGCAACGGCACAATATCTACATCAACACTATCCTGCCAAAGCTCAACAAGTACCTTCATGAGATTGGGGGTGAATAGATTCTCTGGCAAGACTGTGACTCTGCTCATATCTCTAAGAAGACTATGAGGTGGATGGACCTCCACGGGCCAGATCATATTAATTCCAGCCCTAAGTCTCTAAATCTGAGCATTATGGAGACCTGGGTATCACCTCTCTGCTGCATGTTTTATGAGAGAAGGTGTGCAAGTGAGGAGGAGGGCATGCAGCGATTTTACAAGATGTGGAACAAGCTCAAGCCTGAGAAGATTAACAAGACAATTGACGCTTACCCAGCACGCCTCCACGCCTGCAAAAATAAGTACAAAGGCCTTGAAACAAAGTATTGAGAGATGGCTTCATCTTTTGTATAACGTGTTTTACAAGCAAGTTGCGAATCCAAGCGAGTTGCAAGCCCCGCCAACTTCTGCACCTCTGCAGGCATACATCTCAACCATGTCAAGAGATAATATATAGATATTGATAAAATAGATTAAGCAGTATCTAAAGTATCATTTTTGCACGTGCGTGAGTTGTGCCCAGTCTCTCTGCACCGCTTGCAGCGCGCCAGAGCCCGGCGGCTAAGGCCTGATTGCTCTCCACCTTGATGCTGTTCACGCTCTATCTGCTGATCAGCCTCCTTTTGAGCAAGTATATCCTCTCCCTCTCCCTTTGTCAAGGTCCCCTGCTTCTGTATCTGCTTCTTTTTGCGCTGCCTACGCTCTGATGCTGCCTTGTTGGCTCTTTTAAGGCTAGTGATCTGATTGCGCATTAGCTCAGCTGAGAGCATCATTACCTCTGCTCCTTTCTTGAGCTGGCCAATTGCCTCAATAATTGAGGCTGGTGATGAGCTCCTGTGTTGCTGTACGCGATTATGTATCAATGTTGATTGAGCCTCAAGCTCACGTACATTACTTGGCGTACGAGCTTCCCAGACGGCCTCTGGTAGAGCAGCTGGTGACCGTGTAGGTGTGCGGAGCTGCACATCCAGCTTTGATAGAACAACATCTGGCTTGAGAGGCACAAGGCCTGCGCCTCAAAAGGCTGAGCAGATATTAGCTGCTGTAAATGATTGCATAAAGGCTGCCTTGAAAGCTGGCAGAAACTCAAGCTTTGTGATGTGGTTGATGTAGTGCTGGATCAGACTCTCAATCTTACGGCTATATGCACGCTTCAGCACCAAGAAGCAGACCACGTCAAGTGGCTGGAGCAGGTGCCACAAATGAGGCGGCATACAGAGTGTGTAAATATTGTTCTCTTTGCAGAGCTCTCAAAACTCAAGAGACTGGTGGCTCTTATGGCCACCAAGGATAAGCAGCTGACGTACCCCAACCACCTTGCCCTCTGTATGCTTAATAAAGTGCCTTAACCACTCAACTCCTATCTTGTTTGTTGTCCAGCCATTGTCACTAACAGCAATGGCCCAGTTGCGTGGGATATCCTCTTTGTACCAGGCAGATAGGTGGTGCTAGCCAGCAAAGACAATAAAAGGCGGGATGGCCCAGCCAGCAGCGTTGATTCCCTGGATCACCGTCACTCACTCCTGATTGCCTGGCTGGATAGCCTTTGGCCGGCCTCTCCTCTCTGACCCTGTCACAACAAGCTGAGTTGTGATCTTGCCCATCATAAAGCCAGCCTCATCAAAGTTGTAGACGTCCTCATCACAGATGCCGTACTTGGCCTTTGTCTGCTTAACAAGCTCAAACCAGCTCCTGATTAACACTGAATCTTCACATAGAGCTCTCTGCCTGTTGTAGGCTCGGTTGAAACGCGTCGTGAGAGAGTCTGTACGCTTGACAAAGTTGCGCGGCCAGTAGACACCCACCTGACCTCTGCCGTGTGCAGCCAGCAGCTTATTAGCCATATCACGTACAGCCATGTACGTAGGCGCAAATCCACATTGATCCAGGTCGAGTATATATCTGACAATCACCTCCGCCTCCAGCTCAGTGAGCTTCTTTGAGTTGGGCTGGCAATTGCGTCGGGCAGGCTTGCCAGCACGTCGGTTCTGTAGCGTTGATTCGACAACATTGTACGTTGCTGCAGCACGGCTAACAGCTCGGATCTGTGAGGTATGAACTGCTGAGATAGCAAGCTGGATATCTGCTTTGGTTGAAGGCATTTCAGAGATAGGTGGTTGAGAAATAGATATGTACGTGTGCGGAGGTGCAGAAGTTGGCGGGGCTCGCAACTTGCTTGGATTTGCAACTTGCTTGTAAAACACGTTATATAATGTATGGAAATAATGCGTTGTTGTGGAATTATTGCGTTGTGAATGTTCCATGTGTACAGGCCTTATTGCCCACTTTTCCTTGCGGACGAGAGCCCCCTCCCTGTTGTTATAGCGCCTTGGCTGAACTGAGTGTAACGGGCTCAGCCCGGTTAGTGATGTGGACTCGGCTGTGCAGCCTCGGAGCCACCAGTTCTCCGTCTAGTGTGGCCGGAGCAGGATAAGCAGCTGGAAGCTCCTCCTCCCAAGGAGCAGGAGCAGCAGGAGGCCCTGACATATATTGGACTTAATCTGGTCGGTAGTATGGACCTAGCTTGGCCAACGCGGAGCAACCAGCTCTCCGGTTGAGTACAGCCAGAGCAGTATAAGTAGCCAGAGGCTCTGATTCCTAGAGCCTCTATCAAATTCATCTGGTTCTACACTAGCTATTGCCCTCAGGGTCCAGCCCCTTACACTGAGGTCTAATTCTCTTCTACTCTACCACTTTATGTGCCAGCCATCTGCGTCAATTACAGCCTGGCAACGCTCTCTCATGTTATTTACATAGTGTTGAAAGTCCAATACATTCATTTTTGCCTACTCCTCCTTCACATATTGCTCTGCTTCAGGCGCTGTCTTTGGAAACCTTCTCCTAACACAATACTTTAATAACCGCCAGACGTTCTCAATTGGATTCAGGTCTGGTGAATTGGCTGGCCACTTCATCTAAAGAATACCAAGTTCTTGGTGAAGGGCTTGAGTAGCGTGAGCTCTGTGAATTGATGCCCCATCCTCCATGAGGACTAGAATTGGCACAGACTTCTTGAACTTGTGAATAACAGGTACAATAGTCTATCTGTATGTTTCCCCATTAATGCTGCCCTTCCGAAAGACAACAAGAGGACCCTTAAGTGAGCTAGTAATACAAGCCCAGATCATACAGGCTGAATAACCTCAAAACTTTGGGATACAACAGGATGGTAGGTACTTCTCTTCTGCTTGTCAAGTAACGTACACCTTTCCATTGTATCCACAAATGATTGAGCATTCATCTGTCCAAATAACTTGTGACCACTGCCAGAGATTCTAATCCTTGTGAATGTATGCCCACTCAAGCCTATCCATTCTGTGCTTCTCTGTAAGAAGAGGCTTCTCTGTTGCAACATGCCGGAAGTAGCGCTCTTTTTCAAAAGCTTTCTGTAACGTGCACTTACAGGCACTTATTCCTTCAAGCTCTGCTACCTCTAGGTAGCAAAGCTTCCTGTGATACCCGTCAACAGTTGCCCGTTGGATGAGGCGCTGCCAGAGTAGTGTATCAAGCACAGGAAGCCTACCTCGTGGCTTCTCTAGTGTCTCAGGTTTCTTGATAGTGTACCAAACAGTAGACCAAGCAATATTAAGAGTACTGCTAATCTGGTTTGGGTTCCAGCCAGCATAATTGCTCAGTGTGAGGATCTCAATTGTAAGGATCTAAACCTAAAAGGTAATAGGCACGACTATATGCACTAGACCACTGGGCCAAAAGGCAGGCACAAGTTGAATGAACAGTATT
>ML976030.1:4019-18142 GCA_010015635.1 Clathrospora elynae
CCTCTAAGGCAACTGCAAAGAATTGTCTAATCTATCCAAGCCACCCTCTCTACTCCAGAAGAGCAACTCATCCCTCACTCCTTCTGTCCATGGCAAAAGCAACCCCCTTACAGGACAGTCCTTTCCAAGTTATCCAAGGATGAGGAAGCCCAAGCCCACACTACCTACATGCACACTAGGCTAGGAGACAGCCTGCTAGCTATCTATTCAGATGCTTCTTCTGTTGAAGAAGGCAGAGGAATTGGAGTTGGCCTAGCTGCCTTTGACTATGCAAAGGGTGCAAGGGAGGTACACTAGGATACCCTCAATATAGGCATGGGCCAGATTGTCTACAATAGGAAGCTGGAAGGCATCACCCAAGGATTTGAATATGCAGCTACTGTGGCCACACCCTCCTAGGAAATCCAAGTACATGCAGACAACCAGGCTGCAATCTACAGACTCCAGGCCCCCTCAGACAAACCAGGACAGGCATGGCTACTCCAGTGCATTAAAGCAGCCAACCAGGTAAACAGGAAGGGTGCTAGCATTTCTATTCACTAGGTTCTAGGATACAAGGATGTGTCAGTCAATGAGAGAGCAGATAGCCTAGCCAAGAGAGCAGCCTTAAAGAGGCCATCCTCTAACACTACCAGCCTTGCTATGACTGGTATCAAGATCAAGAACCTGGCTACTAAGGAGTAGCAGCAGACTCTCAGCAACTATACCCTCCCAGCTATCCACCAGAACCCCAACACCTATGCTGCCAAGTACAAGTAGAAGATCTGCAAGAAGTTGAGTGTCCCCTTAGGAACTAGGAGGGAGATTCCCAGTACCTTCTACTAGTTGAAGATTGGCCATGGATACAACAAAGCATACCTTTTCCGGATAGGCAAAGCAGACAGTCCTCTCTGTAGCTGTAGCGCTAAACAGACACCAGAACACCTTCTCCTTAGCTGCAAATGGCTGAAGGCAGACTGCAAACTCCTCTAGCATGACCTCAGCAATGCACACCTTACACTTATATTGCTTCTCTATACTAAACAAGGCATTGCAGCTACGCTTGCCTTTATCAGTTAGACCAGGGTAGGCACACGCAAGTGGCACCTTAGTCAAACCACAGAGGACTAGGCCTAGCCAGTCCCTACTATTTATTTTCCTTTTATTCTTTGTTTTCCTTTCCTTTATTAGTTGCACTTAGGGTCATAACCCTCAACATTCCTTGTACTTTTAGAGACCACACCCTCTTGAGAACCACTACCTCTATACTAGAGGGGCTACTGCCCCTCTTGTCCTCCCATAGTCACAGACTCATATAGAACATTAAATGAATACATACATACATACATACATACATACATACATACATACTAGCTCCAGAAACAGTACATCGCTATGCTAACCATATGCTAGGCCAAAAGCACTAAGAAAACGCGGAATAAATGCACCCTACCTTCGTATTTTACACATGCTCTCTACCTCCGACTTTCCTCAATCCCCCCTCCTTCTCCATCACATTTTATTTCTGCAAACTCACCCATCCCTCCTCCCTCCAAACCCCACTCTTACCCCCCTCCTTAAGCACAACCCTAACACCCGCCACACGCTGAAACCTATCCACTGCCTTGCACATATCCAACACACTGAGCGTCGCGCCCATGATAGCCGTTAGGGCTTCCATTTCCACGCCCGTGGGGCCTGTACACTCGACTTTTGCTTCGACATGCACGCCTCCATTGTCCTTTCCCATATCACCACTACCCTTTCCACCCTGCTTTCCACATCCTCCCTTCCTACTATCGGGCCCGAACGTGTACAGTTCGACGCCGACGTGAGAAAGCGCAATAGGATGACACAGCGGAACGATTTCCGGACATTTCTTCGCCGCCATGATACCCGCTATGCGTGACACAGCTAGTACATCGCCTTTCTTGAGCGAGTTATTGCGGATAAGGGCCAAGGGCGTGGGGTTCGAGAAGTATACTGTGCCGACGGCGATGGCAGTGCGGATTGTGTGTGCCTTGGTGGATACGCTGACCATGTGTGCGGAGCCGGTTGGGGTAAGGTGCGGGAGAGAGGGCTGCTCCTGTTGGTGAGGGGGGGATTTATAGGCGGGTTGGGCTTCGTTGGGAGTAGTCGAAGCCGGCGGATCAAGCGGTGGTTGGGACACCGTCGTCGAGTACAATCTCCTCGTAATAGAATCGTATTGTGTAGGACCGTCCGTCTTTGCCCACACATGCGGCCTCCTATCCTGTGCAACGAGCGGTGTTGGCTTTCCCTCCTCCTGCTGCTGCTGTTGTTGCACCCCCTGGTAATACTCCCCATCTTGATGTCCATGTTCTTCTCGCAGGAACCCCATACCCCCAGCACGAAACTCATCCCAATCCAAGCCCCCCTCAGCATCCCCATCCATACTCCCCCTTTCCTCAAAAACCTCATGCCACCGCATCGCCATGCGTTCCGCTGCCTCGTTACTCAGATCATGGTCTTTGACCATTTGGTCCAGAACAATTTTCACACGCTCGTCCATGACGCCTTTACCTATTTGTCCAGTCTTTTCAACATCCTCAAAGCGCGTCTGCCACCTGCTAACTAAAATCTTGAGCCACGTCTGCAGTGTATTTTTGTTGTCGCTCGTCCAGACATCGTAGGGAAGCGTGTCGATACGCGGATACGAGCTTTTGAGGCGTTGTTGCATTTGTAAGACTTGAGATTGGAGTGAAGGGACAAGGGCTTCGAAGGTTACGACAAGGTCGGAGTCGATGGGAATGAAGCCAGCCGGGGAGACGTGCAGACGCAGGTTATCGCTTGGCTTTTGTTCGGACGATGCCGAGAGATGGGTATCTTCTCGCTTGAGATGCTGCGTTTGTAACGAGCGGTTCTGTGAGAGAGGCCAGTTGGGCGGGAGGGATTTGGGCTTGATGGTAGAGCCGAAGACGTTGACATCTTCGGTAGATTCATCGCTGGGTACTATCACCGACGCGTCCATGTCTGCTGCTTCTATGATTGGATTCGAGAGAATTTCTCCTGTCTTCATTGCCTTGCGTTTTGCTGCCGAATCTCTTGCCGTAGATCGGTCCAGAACGGAAACGGAGCCCGCCCCCACCTTTTTCATCAAGTCCGAGCTATTTTCCAGAAGTTTCGCATTCGTCGCAGTGCTAACCGGTTGCGAATCGTTCTCCTGCGTTTCAGGCTCCTGGGGGGGCTTCCTAGTCCTATCCATTGCATCGTCCAGAATTTCATCCAAGTCGAAAGAGTAGGGCCTTCTTTCTTGCATCTTCACCTCGGGTTGTTTCGCGACAATCTTAGCCTCCTGTTCCGCTCTCTCTTGCTCCTCCAGCTGCTTCACCAATGCGCGCTTCTTCGACAGCATCTCTACCTTCCGCCTCCTCACATCCTCCAGCATCTCAGCTTGCTGCTTGATAATCACGACCTGCTCTTTGTACGAGTTAAGTAAGCTTTCGACCTCACTAAGCTCCTGCTTTTGCTCGACCTTTCCCTTGTTAGGGTTTGGATCCGCTGCCCAGCGTTCAGCCTCTTTCCGCTCGCGCCATCGCGCTCGTTTAGTCTGGTGCTTCTCGTTTGCAGATGCGTCAGGTTTTTCGACAGCAACGCGTGCAATACGATTTTCAAGCTCGTCGATTTTCGACTCGATCCTCCTCAGCAGCCTATCACTCGCTTGCGGCGTCTCTACCTCCTCTAGAAGGCCTTTGAGGTTCTTCTCCTTCACCTTGTGCTTTTCTTGAGCGGCATTCTGCGTGACACTGATCCACTCAGATTGTTGTGCTCGCCAAGTCTTCTCTGCTATTCCCTGCGCTTCACTCATCAACGCCCTATGATCTAGCACCCCCTTAAGCCCAGCTTTGTGCAGAAGGCGCTGAGCTTTCCTATGGGCATTTTCGATACCCAAGCTCTTGCTAAGTTTTGACTCCGCAGCTCGCTGCCAATATTCGTGAAATTCTGGTCCTGCCATGTTTTTCTTTTGCCGCACTTCTTCGAGACTTGGTGGAAGTGGAGACTTTTCAACGCCATTTGCTACTACGTCCTGTAGCATGCTGCGATCTCTGATGGTATCTGCTCGCAGTGCCTTAAGCCTATATCCTGACCCAACGCTATCGTCAGGTCCGGCTTCTGAGCTCTTCTTTATATGTGTCAGCTGATAGGGATGTTCCGCTGCAGACGCGGTGGTTGTTGAGAAGGCTCGAAGGTGGCTCACGGCTGGCGACGGTGTGACCTGGAGGTAAGGAAACGGCAAATTCAGCAATTTGGATCGTGTATGAAGAGGGGACGAGGCGGTGATGGAAGTTCTGGACCGTTGTTTGATTGCAGGCCACCGTGCATCCTGGCTTGACAAGGGCTTATTGCTATCTAGACGAGGTTAGCAATGCATATCACGGGCCGATGAACGGGTTGAGGCGCAAAGGGGTATATGATTGGTGTATATAGTGGAAGCCATTGACTTCCAAGCGATGGTGAACACTCACAATCAAGGAGAATGCTCAAAACGCCTTGTATGTAATGGCCACCGTGATGTCGTGAGGCATCCAACTGTGACCAGTAGCAACAAGAAAAAAGGAAGTCCATGTTCACCCACCAATTAAGATCATCGGCCGGTTATTCATCTTCGCGAGATCGTTTAGATCGGCGTGCTTTTCCTCTTTGCGCTTTACTGCTGCGCCTACAACATGAAGCAGTTCGCGCTCCCGTTGACCCCAGCCAAGAACGGTCTTGTCGCTCACACGGCCTTGGTGGCGGTCCATCTCGATTTGCTTGATACGCTCAAAGGCTTCCTGGTCGATGGGTTCGCCGTTATTGCCTTGGCGCAAGACGTCCCGCAAAGAGACCTCAGCGTTGCCGTGCAGGCATACTTTCAGGTTTCCGTCACTCGTTATGCGCAGTCGATTGCATGTCCCGCAGAAATCATTGGTCATACTCGTGATAAATCCGACCTTGCCGACAAAGCCAGGGACCTCGTATGTCTTGCTGGTGTCATTCTTGTGTCCCGGAACGCGCCTAAAGCCGGGATACTTGGTCTGAATGATGTCCAACATCTCCTGGAAGCCGATCATCTTGCCTTCACTCCACTTGTTGCCGCCAAAGGGCATGTACTCGATGAAGCGGACCTCGATCTCCTTCTCGCGGCCCATCTCCACGAACGGCAGGATCTCCCGCGCGTTCAGCCCACGCATGACTACGCAGTTGACCTTGAGCTTGACATTCGCGCCCAGCTTGTTCATCTCGAGTATGCGGTCGATCGATTTCATAACCGCATCGAAGCCTTTCCGCCGCGTCATGATCTGGAACTGGAAGGGGTCCAACGTGTCTAGACTGAGGTTGACGCCGGTCAAGCCAGCCTCTACCATGGCATCCAGTTTCCTGTGTAGCGATATGCCGTTCGTCGTAAGTGCGAGTTGTTGGAGGCCTTTCGGGCGCAAACTGCCGATCTGCTGCATCAGCGGGATGATGTCGCGGCGGACCGTGGGCTCGCCGCCGGTGAGGCGAATCTTGGTGACGCCCTGCGATACGAACAACGAGGACAGGTAGAAGATCTCGGGCGTGGTGAGCATGTTGGCTGGCGGCGAAAGTGGGATGCCCTCTGCTCCTGATCAGCCAGTTTCTTCGTCACACACAGCTTCAGAGCGCACCTTCAGGCATACAGTACAGACATCGCAGATTGCACCGCTCTGTGATGCTGATGCGCAGGTAGTCATGCTGCCGATTGAATGTATCCGTTAAGAAGTCGGAGAAGGGCTTCGCATTTTTTATTGCTTCTTTGCGGTCCATTACATTGTCTTTCTGCGGTACCGGCACGGAAGAAACGCCTGCGGGGAAGTCGACGTTTGGCTCTTGTATTGCCGCATTCGTCGCAATTGATCTCGTTCGCAATGCGCATATCGACGGCAGTACGAAATCTTCGCCACGGCCAGTTACTCTTCGCAGCGCGGCCGGGCCCGTCCGTATCTTAACCATAAGCGACATCAGGGAGAGTCGGAGGTAAAAGGTTATCGTTCAACATTGGGAGGGGAGAGCATGGAAACTATATACAAGGTGGAGATGCGAAAGCGGGATGACTGATACTTGACATTGTGGTGGGCCAGCCGCGGTCGCCGCGTCTTGGCGGTGGTTAGTAAGGACTCTAACGAGCGATAGAACGGTGACGTAAGCCACACAAGTGGTGATATCTCCGCGTTCCGATGTTCCGACGGTCGGAATGGAATTGTCTTTCACTACGCGACCACAAAGTCAAATAAGCGCCGGAAATGGATACCAACGTTCTAGCTATGACATGATGTCTACGTTTGATACCTCTTAATACCTCTCGTAAACGCCCTCTTCCCCTCTTGACTCCCAAACACGAACCTGACTCCATCTACATTCGACCACCATGTCTGCCCAGTCGCCCTGTACCCTTCACGATCCTCGCCTTCTTCTCTCCTTCAGTCCCTCCCTCCTCGCCCGATCATACTCCCTCCTTTTATCCCTTTGGTCGTTCTTCTTCAGCAGCAACTCGAATTTATGCTTGCCCTCCTGCGACGGAAGGACTAGACGAGCTGTATATCGCTTCCGGGGCGTGGAGCGCCATTGCGTGTGTGCTGGGGCACTGGAGATGGACTGCACGACCAGGAAGGTGGGCAGAAAGATGGTGTACTTGTCCGTAGATGGGGTTTTGAAAGTGGTAAGTGGCTGTAGAGCGTTCGGAAGGTTGGGCGACGGCTGGTCGTTGCGAAAGAATTTGCTGACGGGTGTGAAGACTGGTGTATGCATGTGCCTTGGTACGGTGTTAAAAGCCACACGAAGTGCCCCAGCGCTAGTCGGTCGACTCTCCACAAGCTGCCATGAACCATCCAATATCCTGGGGTCGATGTCGGGGCTGATCGGCTCTTGTTCTGGCTTTCCATCCGGGTATCCATCATCAGCGGAGTGTGGGAGCTCTTGCGCGAGAAGGAAATGTGCGTGCCAATTCCGGCAGTTTGCACATGTCGGTTGTAGACACGGGTGCTCGTACGTGATCTCGTGCCGGCACTGCCCCTTCCTCTGCCGTTGCGGACCGCCGTAGTGGAACCGGAAGAGCCTGACCTTGCAGTATGTAGGCTCTTTGACTGCATCGTACGAGTTCCATATGCGCTTTGATATCATGACCCTGAGGCCCATGACATGTGCGCTTCCAGGTAGCGGTGGTGACTCTTCGATTAGAGGGGCCATTTGCTAAACAGTTTTCGTCTTTCTGACGTGTGCTACTTGCGCCCTGGTCTTGTTGTATGCTCGCAAATAGTTGCCAACAACGCGTTTAAACAATTATTTGCTGGCTGCTGACTGGCTTGTATGCGATACGCGAGGCATGCTTGTGCCACGATCGAAAAATGTTGTGATCGAACAGCGGGAGACAAGAACGTTCCAGTATAGTCGAGATGATTGCCATTGCTCCGACATTGGTCTCACGAGTCTGGAGTAGTGGTGTTTCATCTGAAATGAGACATTGAGCGAGCAAAGAACGAAGAGGTGTGCGAAAATACCCGTTGCCATCTATCGCGAGGAAGTCTAGTCGTAGCACCGTGCCCAGAGCCCTCCACTTCTTGCGAAGCTCTGGCTTTCCACGAACCTACTCAGCGTGCATCTGCCATGCTTGTCAGCGCCGCAAAATTCCAGAGGATGTACGCGGTCGTTCACGATGACGCGAACAGACTCTTCTTTCTCGCGCTTGCACTGCAGCTTCTCGACATATACTCTCGCAGCGAAGGGTACTGTCCACGCCGCTGAGTATCCGTGCGTCGTCTTCGTGTTCTCAATAGTCGTATTCGAGAGCGGTTTGGTGCTGTTATACAGCCCAAGCGCAGCCAGCACGCCGCTCATATCGTTATCGTGGCTGAAGTCAGCATATACGTTGCGATTGAGAGGGAAGGTCGCAGGGTCGGCGTCGAGCGTGCGGTTCGTGTTCGTGTTGTCATCGACAGGCGTCTCCGTCAGTCGCGCCAAAAGCTCGTTCACGTATCCGACACCCTGCGTGGGGCCAAGCGGGCTGCCCACACCGTAGCCGTAGAATTTGCCTAGGGTTTGCAAATAGTCGTATCCATGCCACTCTTTCTCACGAAAGAGGCCGCAGAAGTCTGACACCTTCGCCGATAAGTGGGCCAGGGTATCGAAGGGACACATGTCCATGAGGTGCACGATGGACGTCGCGCTGAGATTGGTTCCCAAGGCTGAGTTGATGCGCGTCTGGATGGGCGGGACGAACTGGGCGGCCCAGACCTGCTGCGCTCTGTCGCCAAGGCCGTGGTCCGGGCCGCGTTCGAATGCCGGGCAGATGTCGTGGGACAGCGTGTTGTTCCAGGCCGGTCCCTCTGGGATGATGACATCGATCCCCTGGGGCTCCGTCTTCAGCGACTGCGCAACGCCGGCAAGCCACTTCTGGGCCGACTCGACGACGCGGTGCTGCCCGCCCGATCGCACGAATGGCGTATGCTTCTTCACCAGCTTCGCGTACCGGCGGGAGAAGTGGACACCCGAGTTGATCATCTCCTGACGCCCAGCATCCGTCAGTTCATCCGCGCCGAGCGCGTATTTGTAGTCGCGGAGGAACCCGAACTCTTTCGGGTATGATGTGCTCGTGTTCTGCACTTCGGCGATCAGCAGGGCGTAGGCCATCGACTTGCCAAATGTCGGGTCGCGGCCGCCGTGGCGTGAGAGGACGTTCGCAAACGTGACCTCGCAGCCCTTAGGGGGCGCAACATCAATCTCGGATGGCACCGAGTACCACAGCGAGTACTGACCCCAGAAGTGCGTCGTCTTCGGGCTGCAGCGGTAGCCGGCGTTGATGGTATCGCAGGATTTGCGCGTCGGGCGGGTGAAGATGCTATGTACAGTCAGCGCCAGGCAGCCGAGTATCGCGAGATGCTGTTGCGCACCTGATGAGGCCATATATACAGACGAGACCACCGAGAACCTGCAGTGCAAGGCCAACGTTAAGCCACCTGGCGCGGTGATGGCCATGTCGCGACTTGATAGGCGAGAGTGGCTCCTTCTCCGTCAGCGGCAGAGACGTGTACTCTGGCGAGCAGCTACCACGTATTCTGTTCCAAGCTCGCGCCATTATCTTGTTACCAACCGAGTATCCCGATGACCCGCGTAGTAAAAGGTGCCACTTTGAAAACAGAAGGTGCGTTGCACACTGACGTGCTCCACCTAGTGTCACCCAGAGCGCCAAGGCCACGTCAAAAGCTTCGCCAAACCTCACCCTCCACACTTCAGCTCTTCCCGTCTCAGCCAGTCATCGAATCGCGTCACCTATCTTCAGAGACGCCGTTAACGCGTTAATCAGCGCTCTAACGCCAATTGGCAGTAATTACCGATCTCGGAGTTCGTTGAAGGGCCATGCAATGCAACTGATAGAGGCGAGACAGTCATCCGATTGGCCGCTACCCCATACTTCACCGGCGTGCGAGGCAGAGAGCCGGCGTCTTATCTGTGGAGGAACCACAAAAGTAAGCTTCGTCAAGCTTTGGCCGCGGATGGGCATGCCGCTTGGGGTCATGCGACGTCGATCGCAGCTGACCTTTCGGATCCCTCTCCACAACTCCTCTTAGATGTCGCCTTGTCTTACGTCTATATGCTCCGGCGTCCCTTTCTAGTCATTTCTACCATTCAGATTTACAGCAACACTGGTTGGTTGTGCAATTGAGGATGAAACCTGTCGAATCGGGACACCACGACGATGAGGCGCAGTTGCAGGCTCTTGGCCACAAGAGCGAGCTGCAACGCAACTTCAGCCTCCTCTCGATGCTTGGCCTTGCCTTCGCTATCCTGAACTCCTGGACTGCGCTTTCATCGTCCCTCGGACTCGCCCTACCTTCTGGTGGCTCGACCAGCGTTCTCTGGGGCCTTTTGACGGCCGGCGTCTGCAACTTGGCCTTGGCCGCATCTCTTGCAGAATTCCTCTCAGCATATCCTACCGCTGGCGGACAGTAAGTTGTGACATATCTTCGAACTACATTAGCTTACGCAAGCGCAGATATCACTGGGTCGCCGTTATCACGCCCAAGCGATGGGTCCCACTGGCATCCTGGATCACTGGATGGATCAATGTCTCCGGATGGATTGCTCTTACTACCTCTGGGGGTCTCTTGGCTTCGCAGCTGATTTCTGGCCTCATCGCTTTGTATCACCCTGAGTTCGCTCTCAAAGCCTGGCAGGTGTGGCTGATCTACGTTGCGTGGACGCTCATTGCCTTCGTCATCAACGCCTTCTTGAATGACTTGCTACCCTACGTCAACCGCGCTGCGTTCATCTGGTCGATTGGCGGGTTTGCCATCGTCTGCATTGTTGTTCTATCTTGCGCCTCCCCAAACTACGCTTCTGCCGATTTTGTTTTCACAGAGTTCATCAACGAGACCGGTTGGCCCGATGGCATCGCTTGGCTTCTCGGCTTGCTCCAAGGCGGCTTCGGATTGACCGGATACGACGCTGTCGCACACATGATCGAAGAGATCCCCAACGCTTCGGTCGAGGGACCCAAGATCATGATCTACTGCGTCTGCATAGGAACCATCACGGGCTTCATTTTCCTCATGGTCTTGCTATTCGTCTCTGGAGGCAACGCGGAAGCTATCATCTCCGCAGGTCCCGGTCCACTCATCCAGATCCTGTATACTGCAACGAGTAGTCGAGCGGGAGCCACGTGCCTCCTAATGTTCCCGCTGATTTGTATTCTGTTCGCAGAAACCGCCATTATGACCACGTCCAGCCGCATGACGTACGCCTTCGCCCGAGATGGGGGCGTTCCGTTCTCCAAGTTCTTTGCAAAAGTCCATCCGCGACTCGGGCAGCCGTTGAACTCTCTGATGCTGTCTGCCGGCTTGACCATTCTCTTCGGCCTGATCTTAATCGGTTCCAGCAGTGCATTTAATGCGCTCATCTCCGCGTCGGTCGTTGCTCTGGGTGTGAGCTATGCCATACCTGTGGCGATCAACGTCTGCCGTGGCAGAAAGATGCTGGGACCGAGACCCTTCGTCTTGCCTGGGCCTCTGGGTTGGGCTGCCAATTTGCTGGGTATCGCATACACAATTGTTACTACCGTCCTGTTCTTGTTCCCACCGGAGCTTCCAGTCTCGTCCTCGAACATGAGTAGGTGACTTACGGACGCTGCGAAGACCCCGCTAACATTTGCAGACTACTGTGTTGTCGCCTTCGGTATCATCTTATTCATTAGTACCTTTCAATGGTTCGTAGACGGTCGCAAGAATTTTACTGGTCCACGCTCGGATACGGGTCTCGAGGTGCTGGAGGGCATGAAGAGTCAGGAGCAAGATGACGCCGAATCTAGGCATCTCAAAGTTGCTGGGGAAGAGCTCGGACTGCATATGGTAAAATAAGTGGGGATAAACACCGTCGCAATCCATTCGCACATACATTCTCGTGTTCATAATTGTGCAGGCATTTTAAGCGCACGGTGTGCCAAAATTCCTCGCTGGCGTAATTCTATTTGTCTCGTTTTCACCTCTCACTCAAACCACCATCCCGCATTGGCGACGCTAAGAGCCGCTCTGCAAACTAGTCCTACAGTTTCCGCACACACTCTCACTCTCCTCACACCGTGTTTCTCTGCAATATTTCGCGACTCAACTTCTGAGAACGCGCACTACAACCTGCAAACATTTTCAATCCCTTGAGACTGTTCAAAGGTCTTTGTCCCACCCGCACAAAAGCCGTCTCAAAACACTGAGCACCCGTGATCGAAGTTTCTGCGACCAGCAACGCGGCACACGCGCAGATGGCAGCTCTGCGACTGCCATTCCGGCGCCCATGGCATCCATCAACTACCCATCCCTCCCTATGATGCCTGCGAACTCAACGAATGCCAGCTCAGCACCGAAAGCCACTATTTTCGAGGACATGCGTCCGATGCAGCCGAGCTTTGCGCCCCCTTGTGGTCTTTTTGGTGGCCGACCTCTACACTCGACAACGAACAACACCGGGGTATCTACAGCTCAGATCAACAACATCCCTCCACCACAGGCACCGCTGTTCGTTACAACTGCCCTTACCAACGACTCCCGCAGCCGCGCTAAACCTCCTGCGAATACCGGCGACATTGAAATGCCGGACGCGACCCCCATGCCTCCCCTCACACTCCGGCGACGCACCTGGTGATCGCCATCACACAGTCGAGAACGATACGGAGGAGGCTCGGAATGGCATCACAACACCTACACCTGCCAAGCGCGGCGATCGTCCTCATTAGCAGCCAACGCGCCATCAAGACCGCCGATATACACTACATGTACCAACATTAGCAATGCCGCCGCCACAGCGATGTGTGTCTATCTCATCTATCGGCATCGAAGAGGACAGCGAGCAGGACTCTCTCCCCAAGGGATTCACGGCCACCTGGCATGGCAGGCGCTACTATACTCCCGAGGAATACACGGGAGATCACGAGTGCGGCTTCCTCGGCGAATAAAAGATCATCTGCGGCCACTGAGTTCAGAGTGAGGAGCTCTACAGCGGAAACTGCAAGACGCAGATGTGGTCCCATAAGCCTTTCTTCTGCCCGACAAGTTGCGACATCATCCAAGATGTCATCGACAACCAGCTCACACCCAACCAAAATGACAAACTGGTCCGGGTCAGCGAGAAGTTCCCATCTATGGAGCCGTTCTACACAGTCGAGTATGTGGCTAAGCGCAACCCCAAGCATATAGGCAACATCACAGAGACCGTTCTCAAAATGTTGAAGTCAGAAGACGCACGTGCTTGCGAAGCTTCTCTAGGACCTGCACCGACCATGTCGGTTGAAGATCTGCGTCGCTAGGTGCTCGCAATGCGTGAGCGAGAGACCAAGGAGGGGATTGGGCAAGAAGCCCAGGAGAGGCTCGAGCGCGAGGCCCCGCTTAACTAGTACGCGAAGCGCAAAGAGATCTTTAACGACGAAGGCGCTCAAAACGAGACTAAAACACGCTAAGCTGCCAACAACGGCACTCAGCAATGGAGAGACACAGAGTACCCCGTCTACAGAGGACAACAAAGCGCAGGATGCCGCTCGCGAGAACAACAAGATACAAAAGATGGGGCTCGAATCCCACAGCGAGCCTATCATCACGCAAACCTGCGGCATAAAGCGTAACCTCATCGCCTCGGAACTGACCTCCGAATCCAACACTTTTTTCGACTCCACCACAAAGAAGCAAAAGCGTAAACTCGCCTCGGACTCCTCACCCCATCACCGCCTTAACCCTGTACGGCACAAAGCGCCCAGCCTCCTTTGAAGCACTCTTCTCCCCCAAGAAATTATGCACCAACGCGCCGCCCAAGTTTGGCGAGGCGTCGTTCCTAGCGCCGCTGGTGAGTATGGTAGGGGCTATTGTGCGGAAGCGCGAGGGCAAGGTTTATGTGGAGAGGACTATCGAGAGCTAGCGGAATAGGAGGATGAGGATGGCGGGGCTGCTGTATGGGAGGGGTGAGGGGGCGAGGTTTGATGCTTTCAGTCCGAGGGAGAACGCGTTGGAGGACTATGTTTGGGATGGGGTGGAGGAGTTGTAAGGGAGTGGAGGGTATTGGGGGATTACAGGTAGAGGGAACGGAAGCGGAAGAACCGGATTGGGAATGATGGATGGGGGATATGGGTAGGTGGGATTGGTGAAGATGGTCAAGCAGCCCTGGAGAGGCGAGGTGGTGATGCTGCACTACCGTGCACGTCGGCGCAACGACCGCAGAACACCAAAAGCTGCACAACAAAGATGAGGCTGTAGAGCCACCCACAATAGCTATTATCACGAGATCTTGTAGTGGAGTATGAAGTAGACACATGCAATTAATTTCTACTATTCATATTTGGCAGGAAGGTTGATGTTGCGGCCATGTCGTGTTGTTCTGGGTAGAAGCACTAATGCAGCCTCCTCACTATGCACCGCTTTTTCAGCCACCTTTCTGCGCTTTTGAGCAGGTGGCTTTGATGAGGCTGTTCTCTTACCCTTTTGGGAAAATTGTAGAGCTTTTGCAGCATTCTGTGCCTCCTTTTCAGCTTGTTTTTGGTGTTTGTTTTCAGCTGATTTTTCTGCCTTCTCAGCCTTCTCCTTCTCCCTAGCTGCTTTGGCTGCCTCTCTCTCCACACACTTCTCCTCAGCTTGCTGGAGCTTAGCAAGCTTTGCAGC
>ML976030.1:27102-46192 GCA_010015635.1 Clathrospora elynae
AGCCAGAATCTCATATTTTTCTATCTTCTTCTTGAGTACAGTAAAGTAATCACTGTAGGAGGTCTCTGAGTCAGCCTTGTGATGGTTGCGGTCTATTGCAGTGCTCCATTTAGGTGTAATACTGTCCTTGTGGCATCTCAAAAAGCGGCAAACCCAGTTCACTCCTACCTCTTGTTTTGAGATTATTGAAGCAAATGAGGCTACTATTGCTTTTGTAGGTAGAAGAGCACGCTCTGTCAGAGCGTCAATGTACTTGAGAAGCTCCTCCTCTTGTTGGGGGTGCAGCTTTTGTCTGTTCTGTGCAGCCTCTGCACAGGTACTGCATTTGCCTTGGTGTCTTCTCCTGAGGGTAGACTCATCAATATCAAATTTTTCTGCAACTTTGCTGTACCCAAGCTGTTCTCCTTCTTCCCGGCTTTTAATATCTTCAATTGCTTTGTCCATAGCTGTTGTGGTTGTGGAGATATTGGGTGTTGAAGTTAGGTGTTGGGGTGCAGGGTAACGGCACTCGGTGGTGGCCGGCACTCGGTGGTGAACAACGGTACGGCCAAGCTTGGTTGCAGCTTGGAACCTCAACTCCCCCATGACAGGGGCTGGGTTGGTCTCGCTGCGCGATGTGGTGTCGAATCTTTCTCATTCAGTGGAGTACCGCATGTGTCTACTTTGATCCAGCACTGCGATGGCTCTGTATGTCGATCTATAGCATTTATCTTGGTCGGCATAGCATACGCGTCAGTTTATTCAATGTCATCTTCAAACTATCTAACATCGACCAGAATATGCGACGGTGAAATTTGTGATCGTCGTACGTAGACTCTACTTCGTAAACCTTGATATCTTCACGGTGCTTTCGTTGCGCTATTTCGCGCTGGCAATACTTCGTCATCATCATACCTTGAAGTTATCCAGTCCGCGCTACCAATACTTTTCATGCGCCGAAGAAAAGATTCGGCTCCGAAACCATCGTCCTCTTCGGACGGACGCCGGGTGGCGCGAACTCCTGGCCATCGCTTTTCCCGCCATCATGCAGCACCTTCATCTATCGATCGCTCGCTCACCAACGACAGGAACATATCCACCGTTTCCTCGGTAAAAGACTGGGGTGTGCCGGGTTTCAGAACTGCGATTGCTGATGTGAGATGCGAGATGATTGGGCGCAGGGCTTAGGCGAGAGTGAAGTGCAGGGGAGAATGTGATGCATCGGAGCTTACGGTACCACATCAACTAGAAAGAGACAGGGGCATGTCGCTGTTACACAAGAGGTGAGCGGTCAAAAGTCGAACAGGAATTCGCATATCGAAGGAGGATGTCTCGGAAGAAACAATTGAAATTCTTCAACGGTTGCTTTTGATAGACAAATCATTGAAGGCAGAGGTAGGGATTACAGCTTCTTGCAATAATCGCAGAAGGTATACTGTTAACGTTCTTATAATAGTGCTCTATTAACGTAGTCTTCATACAGATCCCAGCCTGTGATACAACAACACAGCAACGACGCCACATTAAGGAAAAAAAGATAAGAACTCCCTTCATGGCGCGCTTCCGCACTTGGCTCCGCAACCGCCTCACCTCCCCCAACCACGACGAGGAAAACAGCACACACGAGCGCCGCACAAACACCATCACACTCTCGGCCTCAGCGCCCCTGACTTTCGACATGGTCACGCCCCCCCACAGCACCCAAGACACCCTCCCATTACGCCCCCGTCTCCGCCGCCCATCAACATACAAACCCCCGGCCCAACGTGACATCGCCACTATCATCGAAGACGACGAGCCGCTTGACTTGACGCCCCCACCCAAAACTCTTCACGAAGTAACCGCAGAACCAGAGGCTCCACCGCCTCGGCCGGTGCCGTCGCGCAACTTTAGTCGTCACTTCTCTAGCCGCTTTAGTGTGGCGTCTGCGGGCTCCGGGGATAGAGAAGAGAGGGAGGGGAGGAGGCTAAGTCAGATGAGTGCGACAAGCTCGGCGAGTGAGGCGAGTGATGGGAGGGGGGGGAGTAGGAAGAGTTGGGGCAGTGCGGTGAGTGAGCGGTGGAGTGTGCATACTAGGGGGTTGGTGCCGTTGGGTGTTGTTTAAGGGGTATAACGAGGTAAAAGAAGAATAACCCTGATATCTTTTTTTCATGTTCAGTTTTATGTCCAGGGCTTTTTGGGGGGGTTAACTGATATGTGGCGATGGTCGTTGATGGAGATGAAGGTTGATGCGGGATAGTAGTGATAGTAGGTTAAAAATCACGACTCTCGGAATTTATTAGATTGCGTAATGCTAAGCATCGTTCTGTTTCATTTTTTCATCACTGACGCTGTAGCTCTTGATTTCCGCTCATGTGAGATGGCCTTTCGCTGTCTTTTATCTATGTAATTTTGTTGGCGCGGTATGAAGCGTAATCACTCGCTATCGCGAGTGTGGATTACAAGAGTTCAATAACGTGGTTCATAAGCAAGCGGCGCACCCAAGTGAGCGGCGCACTCTCCCCACCAAAACGCTTGTGTTACAACAACACATAATGCCTCAACAACCCCAAACCCAAAGACCCTATACTGAAGCTAACGTACAGCTTGCTATCTTAGATCTCCAAAGAGAGCAAATTAAGAGCGTGTGGCTTGCTAAGAAAGTCTATAAAGTCCCTCAAACTACAATACAATAACAACGCAACGGAACACGCACTTGATGCAATTGCAAGCCAAAATCAAAACGCATTACCAAGCTAGAAGAGGAGGCATTAGTACAGCATATACTTAACAAGTTGTTACGTAGAACACCGCCCTTAAAGGCACATGCACAAGATATAGCAGATAGACTGCTAAGAGAGCATGGTAGGAAGCCCGGCCAAGTTACAAACACAGACGCCGGCACAGCAATCGACTCAGTCAAGGAGCTTATGGTCATCCATATGCTTCACGGCCTTGCTAAGGTTAATCCCCAGTGGGTGGAGGATGGCAGCAACGACCTCTGCAAAGGACAGTCTTGGACAATAGATGCTCTCATTGCCTCTGTTGAAGACGATATCCGCCACTCAAGACCTTTACCACTGTTGCTAAGCAGCAGGAGGAGAAGCGCGTACTCGCTTGCTTTAAGCAACAGCAACCCGGCCCTTAAGGACCTCGTGCTCCCAAGACACATTGCAAGCACTGCGAGAAGGAGCATGCTGGAGGCGCAGCAAGCTGCTGGAAACTACACCCTGAGCAAATCCCGGAGCGCATGAAGGCTACCTGGAACAAACCGCGTACAAATACGGCAAACGTCACCATTGCCATCACCGGAGCTGCTGGTTCACGTTATGGCAACTACGTTTATGCCTCCATTGCTAGTGTATTGCCAAATCTCCTCTCGAAGGCTATTAGCAATAACGAGGACAAGCAGCGCTACTGCTATTGAACCGTTGAGTGGAGCAAGTTGCCCATTTTTGCTATCCTCGTGGAAGGCAGAACAACCTCTTTGCGGAGCGCTTGCATACGGTCGAGCGTGGGAACAGGTGTGCAGAGCATACGGAGAGGGCGCGGAGAGGGCGCGGAACGCGCGGTGAGAAGACTAAAGGGAGGGAGGGAGGCTGGCTTCATAATACAAAGTACATTGCGCGAGGCGCAATGTACAAGTAGTTGTACTGTATGCAGATGTAACGCAATTGTGGTGCCATATATATATTGATTTGTGCCTGCCCCCAGGTTGGGTTGTTGTTGAGTGGGTGCCTGAGTTGGTCCCCCGCTCTCTAAATAGTGAGAGTGACCTATGCTGACTCACGCACGCCACCTTGCGCGCCACATCCTTGCGCACACTCTGTGCAACGGCACAAACCACCCCTGCTACGAGCTCAGTCCCATGAGCTCAAACTGAAAAGAAAGAAAGAAGAAACCCTCCGGTACCAAAGAACGAAAGGAAAGAAGAACACGCCCCATCATTACCTGCCCGTCCATGCTACCCAAGCCATCTCCTCTTGAACCTATTGCTAGTTACCTCATTGGCCTCTACCTCCAGCACCACGTCAATTGCTCCTCCTCAAACCGGGCAACACGCCTAGAGAAGTAGGTCCGCGTCCAAAGCTTGGTGACGTAGGGCTGGCAGCAACCTGGTCGCTATTATCCTCCTCATCTACCTCGGGAGTCCTGTGGAGACGCTTGTCAATAGACGTCAAACGTCCATGGCGAGCGCGGTGCGGTGTTGAGGCCCTCCTGTTTGCTACTTGATTTTTTTTTGATTTTTTGATTTTTTTTGGATGATGAATGTACCGGGCATGTCAAAGTCCAGTGGCTAGCGGGCCGTCCAGCCAATCAGCAGAGTTCAGGTTTGCTAAGCGAAACCCAATCTCCTCCCATTGGCTGGCTGACTGGACCCTGCATGCTAAGCGATTCTGAAGGTCCCGAGATTTTCGAGATTTCCCCAGCGGGGAAGGCCCGGGGTACAGTTAGCAGCATCGATCCGCCGCAATCGTGGCTTTTTTGGCTCTGTGCCCTATTGCTGCGCATACAACTGACACAAAACACAGAATACAAATAAATGCTAGAAGAACTGAAATGCACAAATGGGTGCGCAAAACAATTGGTGACTCGCTAGACAACTAATGCGCGGCAATTTTTGTGC
Organism: Clathrospora elynae; assembly: GCA_010015635.1. NCBI lineage: Eukaryota > Fungi > Ascomycota > Dothideomycetes > Pleosporales > Diademaceae > Clathrospora > Clathrospora elynae. The sequence continues at coordinate 31,688 of ML976030.1, forward strand.
GTGTTGGAAGCTTGCGTGTGATTGATGGGGGGGATCAACGTTGCGGTCGAACACTGGGGCCAAGATGGTGCCCCAGAAGTGAAAATGTCAAAATGTGAAAAATAATAAAGGTGTGAAGAAACCTCACCAATCCCCCCACCCCTGCTAAGTTTACTGATCGTCCCGATCAGTTATTGTGCCGTTGCACAGGGTGTGTGCAAGGATATGGCTGTGGCGCGCAAGGCGGCGTGCGTGAGTCAGCATAGATCACCCTCATTATCTTCGGAGGAAGCATACGGATAGACATCGACCCATCGAACCCACACACTCACTGAAGAGAGAGAAGGGGTACGACACATAACATATATCACATATCACATATATGGCACTACGATTGCGCTACATCTGCATACAGTACAACTACCTATATACATCGCGCCTTGCGCGATGTACTTTGTTTTATGAATCCAGCCTCCCTCCCTTCCGTTCTTCCCTTCCGTTCTCCCCCTCCGTGCGCTTGGCAACCTCCCCCCCACGCACTCCGAACTCTCGCGCTCTACGAAGACGCTCGTATCTGGTGTTGCACCACACGGGCCACCCCACCAAAACAAGTGCCGCACGCGCCAAAGTCACCCACTTTGCACCCCATTATCTCAACTAATACTCTATATTTTTTCACAAACAATGGACCGGGTGACGCGCAGAAAGCCAAGGAAATATAAGGGCCTTCATCCCAAGACTCCCAAGACGTCGCGCTGTGAATTGAGCGCAACAGAGCGTGCGTTCATTGCTGGTGCGTGCATTGCGGGGAGCCTCTCATACGGTGACACCGTGCATTGCTTCAACAATGGCCGGCTCAGCAAATCAACAATCACAAGGACAGTGCAGCATGTTCTGAAGGTTGCAAAGGACTATGGCTGCAAAATTACAGATCCCCGGTGCTTTGAAAACCTTCCTGGGAGAGGTTCTGCGCCCAAACTCACACCAGAGCAGCGAGAACTTGTGGTTCAGATTACCACCCAAGACCACGCACACAGGGAGAAAGAGAGCTGGCAGGCCTTCAAAGATGGTGACTTTGAGAAGGCTGGGATACCGCAAATCAGTGTCTCACTTCATGAAAACATTATGTATGAAGCTGGTTATGGGCGGCGTCGGCCGGGTTGGCGCCCACCTTTGTCACCAGAACAAGAACAAGAACGCTATCAATGGGCTTTAGCCCACAACCCTGACAGATATGAGGTTGGTAATGGACTGGGCTTTGACTTCCGTACTGTGGTATTCACCGATGAAACTCCAGCCCGGATTGGTGAGCAAAGAGGCATGCAAAGAGCTTGGTACAAGGAGGGGGAGAAGTATGATGATGACGTGCGCAAGGACCGTATCAGAAAGAACTGTTGCCTGCAGTTTTATGGAGCTTTTAGGTATAATCACAAAGGTCCTTGCTACGTTTATTATGAAGAAACAGAGGCAGAAAAACAGGAGGCAGAACAGAGATTGCAGGTGGAAAACAAAGTCAGAAAAGAGCAGGCAAACACCGCCCAAATCCTTGCAAAAGGAGCCCTCACAGAGCTGAACGAGCATGAAATAAACACCCGCTACAACACTAGAACACGCGCAAAACAGCACATAAAAAAACATGACTATGTGCGCGGGAACAGGGCACGTGGGGGTATTGATGGATACCGTCACCGTGAAGGTGCTCTCAAAGCTATTACTCCATGGATTCAAGACCTCAAAAACCAAGGTATTGAGTGCAATCTACTTCAGGATGGAGCTCCAGCACACAAGAGTAGGATTGCACGTGATTACTTGACTGTACAGCAAGTAGCGTGGCTGTGGTGGCCGGGTCATTCACCAGAGGTGAATGCATCTGAGCATGCTTGGCCTTGGATCTGCCGCCACGTTACTCGTGATCACAAGCCAAGTTGCAATGAGGAAGAGTGCGAGCAACAGTGGCGAGAGGAATGGGATGCACTACCTATAGAGGTCATTAACAAGTGGGTAATGGGGGTGCATGAGATGGTGAGAAGGATTATTGCACACGGTGGAAAGAACAACTTTCATGGGTGATTGCAACACCAGAAAAACTCTAAATATATATATCTACATATAAACTATCAGCTTCATCAATTTCAGCGTTTTTCATCATGTATTGTGGTGGCAATCATCAAGTTTGTGAGGCAGGTTGGTGGTGATCAGATGCGCGATCGCATTTTTGGTGGGGTGGCCAGTGCGGTGCAACACCAGATACGGGCGTCTTCGTAGGAGCAGGTGAACCACCGCCTGGAGGCCTAGGTGGGGGTTGAGCGCCTGTAACAGTAGCCATTGCGGGCGTGAGTGCGAGTTTGTTGGGGTGGTGACGATAGTATTGTAGTTGTGGTTGTGGTTGTGGTTAAGGTTTAGAAGTTGGAGTTTGTCATGTGATCGCATTCGCGGGCATCATGTGATGTCCGCAAAGTTTCAGCCAATGGGACAGCAGATGGTCGGCCAATGGCCGCAGAGGTTCTCGCGTCCAATCAATGCGTACGCTTTCTTTCGGTGAAAGCCCTATATACACGAGCAAATCGAGACCATAATATGCAGCTAAAGCTGCAATTATATTCTTGTGAATGGAAACGAAGTATGTTTTCCCACTTCTGCTTCATGGCTTCCCTCTCCCTCCCTCCTTTAGTCTATACTTACCTAGCTCTTCCCGTCTTCGGACCTACTGAACACTTTGACTTGATGTATGTACACCTCCACTCCTCTTCCTTCTTTATTCTGGTCCTGCACTCCTCCTTCTTCATTCTGATCCTGATATCCTCCTTCCTTCTCCCACACACTCCCCTCTCTAACATTTTTCTCACCGCCTCTACCTTCTCACTTCTCCCTAATTGCTGCGAACCTCAATTGTTCAACACTATCGACATGGTCAGAGTCCGCCCCGAGCCCTACTTACTCTACTTGCTGGGAGCTCCCCGATGTACACCCCAGAAGGACGACCGGCACAAGCTCACCGGGCGATTGCAAGTCAGGAAGAACCGCGTGCAAATTTTCGTGGGGGTGGGGTGGGAAAGAAGTAGGAACAGGATAACAAGGTTATGACGAGTGTAAGACCGAGGAGTGTGTAGACTGCTCTCTACATCCCGAGTCCCCACCAACTCTAGCATACAAGACTCTTATATCCTCTTCCTTCTTCTTCGTCATCGTCCCCCCCCAAAATGATATCACTACTACTACCTCCTACTAATAAGTAACGCTCCCCTGCAGTTCCTTATCCCCACGGTCCCTGACGTTGGGCCCATGTCGTCCTCCGTCGCGCCGAGGCGCCTCTTAAAGATATCGACTGTGGTCATGACGTCGGCCGCCCTTTCGAACCAGGAGCGACCAATCGAGTCGCGGGTGAGAAAAATTGTAACGAAAAGCCTTGTAACACAGAAACCACATCATGTACTGTAATATGATATCTACATATTATCATGTAAAACCACTTCAGAAGAACTCATGCAGTCCTCTCACTATGGACCTCCGTCTCCTCCTCCTTCTTCGTTGTCTCGTATCTCTTCCCCCTAAACGCATAGACCCCCCAATTGCTACACGTAACATCATGCGGATCCGCATCATTCAGGTCCCAGCGTAAGCTCCTGAACAAATTCTCCCCCGGTTCAAGCAGCATATCCATCTCATTCCCGAACCTCTTGTTCAGGTGCTCGACATCTTGCTGCATGTCCCACGGACTATAGCCCGTGGCGATAATCGGCACCTTGGTCTCCAGCAGCAGCGGCAGCGTCTCCTCCCACTCATGCGCACTCGCGGGGTTCCCAAAGCCCGGGTGGAACACAACGAAGCAGTCAAAGTAGGGATCGTACGGGTAAAAGTGGCCTGTCTTGTGGATGTTGTGGTAGTACTCGACAAAAGTGCTGATCTTCATGGCGTTGGAGATGCGGTCTTCGACGACAGCGCCGAATGGATTCAGGGGCGTGCGTTCGGGGAGGGGCAGCTCTTTTTCGCGGTTCGCCATGGATTCCGGGCCGATGAAGTTGATGGAGAATTGCACGCGGTGGAAGAGGTAGGCGAGCTGCATCCAGGTTTCACGGGGGAGCGAGGATTCGGCGCGGGCGCCCAGGATGAAGAGGCGCACCGATGGGGGCGCGAGGCGAGCGTTCTTCCACGTGTTGCCGCCGCCGGTTCGAGGCGGGTGGAGCGTGTGGCGGAGGGCTAGAAATGTGTCAGCTCTGTCATGGAGATTGTGCGTGGAGGTGCTCACCACTGAAGCTCTTCAGGCCCTCGGGCGTCATCCGCCCGTTCTTCCGGATGTTGTACGGACTCAGTTCGTTGATGATGCTCGCAATCGTCATCGGGTACGTCAGCAGCTTCGTCGCCTGGCGCATCTCGCGGTCCTCATTCAGTGCATCAAAGTCGCGCGTATACAGATAGGTATCCCAGCTCGTCATGTTGACCAGGATCTCCTCCATCTGCGGCTCCGCGAACTGGAACTCGCGGAAGAAGCGCCCACTCCGCAGATCGTGGTCGTCCTCGTTGCTCTGCCGCAGCACATCGCAGACCTCCAGATGCGCCTCGTAGTCGTCCGCCCAGTGCTCTTCGCAGCAGTATACGGGGATGCCGCAGTCGGGGCACTCGAAGTCCACGTGCGCGGGTGGGGCGCCGCTCCCGGAGGACTTGCGGGCTTCGAGGTCCATGGCGTTGTTCGGGGCGCGGGTCGGCTGGTGGGAGGGGTGTGGGCAGTAGGCGTGCTGGCGCATAAACGCGGCGCGCTTGCGGATCTGTGGTATGGGCGAGTTGGTGAAGGAGTTGAATAGGTTGTCGTCGGTCAGGACCAGCCGCCTCTGGATGCCTTCGGGGTCGATGTACTCATACGGCTCGAACGGCTTAGCCGATGGTCGGCTCGGGGTCGTAGAGAGGCTTCGCTTTGCGAGAGAGAGCCTTGGCGGTGCTGGACTTTTGGTGGCATGATTCCGCTGCGAGGGAACATGTTGGGAGAGCGGTCGGAGGAGTGGTGAGGGTCGCGCCTGCAGTTTCGTATTCTTGATGAGCGACAAGCACTGCCTGCACGTATACGGCGTCCTCATCTTGTGCGCTTGGGCCCTCAATAGACGGGGCGTAGGAGCTGCACCATCGCAATCATGTATCACGAAAGTTGGCGTGGCATCGGTCAATCAAAGCGCCGATGGCGCTAGCCGGATTGGCCTTGGCTCAAAACCGGCACACGCATCACGTGTTGTGTTCGATACCCGACTACACTGAACGGGATGCTTCCAGGTAGTTCGCATTGATTCTTTATCAGCCCCACCTTAGCGCCATAAGGTTCCATCTAGCTGACATCAACGACCGAGTGCGCCATCTCCTACTCCTGCCTATTTCTTAGCGCGGTATAGGTGCCAGATCGTGTGCATCCTCCCCTCCTGGCCAAATGTAAACTTCGTCTTGCACTTGCTGCGGGTTTGTTAGCCAACGTCCAATACTACACCACACAAGACTCCAACCCAGCAGTGCCACGAAAAGGAAACTTACTCGGGCGCATAGCTCATGTAGTTCGACACGGGGTCCAGGCCCGGCAGATTCGGGCAAGAATTCTGCACCTCGCAGTTGCCGCCCGTCGACGTATGCGCCGGCGTATCGTCCACCATGTCGCCTGGGTTATTAGGGTCGCAGCCTCCATCAAATGTATGATACACTCTAATGCATGAATATATGATCAGCAAACCCTTCAAAACACACACCCTTTTCCACACCACAAAAAAATAGCGAAGGGAAAACTTACAGCCGAGCCAATGCCCAACCTCATGCGTCAATGCCGTCCACACCTGATGATAGTCCTTCTCCCCAAATATCACCTTCGAGAACGTAACCACGCCGTCCTCTTTATTTACCGGCCTCGACCTATCCGCCAGTTCCAGCGGAACCAAGGCGTACCCAATAACCGGCACGGGCAATTCCTGCACAAGGTAGATATTCAAATCCGCCCAAACCCCCCCGACGAAGCGCCTCTCTCATCAGTACCCCTTTGCCTTTGTGACGCGCCCAATGGGGCTGAACGAGCGTCTGCGAACTCGCTTGCGTGAAGGAAATGCTGTGGGGCGCATACGCTTCGTTCAGCGCTACGAGTTGGGCGTCTAGGTGAGCGGCCGATACGGTTCCGCCGGCTTGCGTGTTGTTTAGTGCAATGACATGCCAGTGGACGTTGATGTTGAAACCGTGCGGGTGCGGATGGTGTGGTGAGGATCCTGCGGTGGCGGGGGAAGCTGCTTCTTGCTCGAGGATAGAGAGGTTTAGGTCGATGAGGGCTTGTTCGGGGGAAGGGGGGGCCGTCCCGCACTTGAATTGTGTGGCTATAAGGGTTGCAGCAGCGCAAAAAAGAAGAATGTCCAGAACTGCATGGCTGGGTTTTGGATGGGTGTTCGAGGGAGGAAAGTAATGTGTCAGAGAAAAAGGGTTCGGCGGATGTGGGTATGGTACAGCCTCCGCAATATTCATAGCGTACGATACTTACTTTGGCGTGGATTTGCTCTTTAGCCAACGAAAAAAATTGTATAGAGAGTAAAAAAGAAAGATACCATAACTTACCATGAAGCCGAATATCGAATAATGAATTACAACCTACATCTCATCCCACCAGGACAAAGTCGCAAATGTCACTCGCGTCTTCAGGCCCAAAAGCCCTTCGCCGCAAGCCCTTCAATCGTGCCCCTAAATCCAACAACCGCCTTCGCATCGATACCCAACTCCTCCGGGCTAATAAACTCCCCCTTCCGCAGCACTGCGTAACAACAACACGTATAGATAGACACAACACAAACAGCGACCCCAGTCAGAACTCTTGCGTACGTGGACCTAAAATCACCGTGTTATACCTATGCGCGCTTCTAGAGCTGTTCGAAATGGGCTCTGTAGGTTACTGTGCCGCAAATGCCCCTTGGATCCAAGCTGTCGGGTCCACGACCGGCGAGTTTTATGAGCATCCTACGATGGACAGGATGCCCTTCCTTCCGAAGACAGGCTGCCTCGTCTTTTTGGTACTTATGTTATTGAAACTGATTACATCAGGCTTCATTCAAGGCCTCTCGATATCAGCATGATTAGCCAATCTTCGCAGGGGTGCCGTGCTACCATCTATAGTCTCATCAAAGCAGACTTGTCAACAAACAAACATACTTGATAGTTTGATTTGACTTGTTTGATTGTTCTCAAATCAAACAAACAAGGCAAACGTACTCAGATTTATTAAACAAACAAGTATTGTTGTCGCCAGATACTTGAGAAGTTTGACTTGTTTAGCTAATAGGAGTACTGTATAAGATTGTGAGGGTCCGTCCGTCTGGGATGTGCGACTCAAGCTGGATGGCTCTAGTAGTACATAGTCAGGGGACTGCAAGGTTGGTTCTCTGGGATGAGTGGTATCAGGATCAGGGAGCAATACAAATGTAGTAGAGGGAGCTCTCTGCAAAGCAGATCAAAGGGGAGGGACGATGCAAATCAGATCAAAGAGGAGAGACAATGCGAATGCAGTAGAAGGGGCTCTCTGCAAAGCGGATCGAAGATAGAACAGTAGTATTGCTTGTCACTTGATGAGTTGAACACACTAAGCCATAAGGGCTCTCCGTGCTCTTTATATACTTGCGCGCATTGCCCCCTGTCCCGAGTCCCATAGATCCAGCAGCCATTGGAATCGTTGGACTTGTTGGACTTTGTTAGACTCGTTGGATTTGTTGGACGCTAGAACGGTTGGATGCGTTGGACTTGTTGGACGCTAGATGCGTGATACAGGGGTGCGGCTCGGATTGTCGTGCTGACGGATTGCTGTACGTAGCAGACGAGGCCAAAGTAGTGCCGTTGCGGGTAAGTCGCTTATTGCCGTCAAAGGGCATGCTGCGGTTTGATTGATTGATTGATTGATTTAACGTTCTATGTGAGTCTGAGACTATGGAGAACATGAGCAGCATGGGCTACTCAGGCAAGAAGAGGATATTTATCAAGGGGTAAGGGCTATGGAAGTACGAGGGATGGTGAGGGTCTAAGCCCTAAGTGAGGAGAGAGGTGAAGTAGGCTATGCCAGGCTGTCCTTCACCTCCGTCTCCCAAGTTTGTGTCTGTGAGGCTGTGCTGGCTGCCTCGTTTGCGCGTGACATGCTGCGGTTCCCTTGGCGCATATTTTTATCTCCTGGTCTTGCGCAACAGCTTGCCGACTATCTTCCCATATCCTATCACTTGTCTTACTTTTTTGCGTATCTACAACCTACAATGGCCTCTAATGCAAGCAATAGAAGCAAAAAGCGCACCGCTGCAGGTGCTGAGGAAGCTGAATTGCCTGCTAAACGTCAACAACAGCCAACCCGGCGCCTGTTAGAGAGCCAGTTAGTTCTGCCATCGCTGCCGGCAACCCTGCAACAGCCATCTCAGCACAGGTCAACCCCTATTGACGCGCTATTATTGCCTACTCCTGTGCCATCATTGCCACCAAGGCTATCCCAACGGGCTTCTCCACGGCGCAACATACCCCTCCACCCACTGTTTGTGGCCTCACAAGCCTTATCAGATGCGCCGTTTGAGTCACAGGTACGCAATAACAAAGCAAGAAACGCGTTGCTGCCGCCAGAGGAAGGCTCAATAGCTGCCACAGAGGCTTTGGAGGAGGTGGTTGATAGCGCTGTCAACGCGTCGTACGAAGTGGACCGTCTTGTTGATGATTTTACGGGTATTGAATGGGCGCGGCTGCCGGGTTTGATGATGCCGCTAGTGCAGTCAACGCGCAAGAAAAGCTGGGTTTACAAGCACGGCTATTGCTGTGTGTTACAGAAGGACCCTAGGCGGGTATTTTGGGTATGCCATCTATGCCACAAACAGCGCATTATTGATTGTAACGGGCCTGGAAAATATGAGGTTACAGACGCAATTACAACACCGGCTACTCACCTGCGCAAAACCCATGGCCTTACTGCCTCTGGCAAGACAACAGCAGCGCCAATTGCTAACGGGCAGCGTTCAGTACGCCAGATGTTCTCCATGGGAAAGCCATTGTCGCAAGACCAAGCCAACGCAATGGGCAATTTTGACACCCAAGGCTTTTGTATGGCCGCTGTGGCGTGGCTTATTGAGAACAACCATCCACTCCGCGAGTTTGAGACGCCGGCATTCAGATTGATGATGGAGTTTGCCAATCCGGAGGCGGCAAGAGCGCTGTGGGCGAGCCACAATAGTGTGTCAAGATTTGTGATGAAGGTCTACAGCTTTATACAGCCGCAGGTGGCCAACACACTATCCAACGCTATTAGCAAAATCCACATAAGCTTCAATGGCTGGACAGCTAAAGGCGGCCATTGGGGCTTTCTTGGAGTTGTTGCTCACTTTGCTGATAAGTTTGGGGCAGTACGTGACCTGCCAATTGCGCTGCCACAGCTAGCAGGTAGCCACTCTGGAGAAGTTATTGGGGACGTTGTTGCAAAGATTCTGCAGAAGTTTGGTGTCCGGGGCCATCAAATTGGCTGCTTTGTCCTTGATAACGCGCACTCTAATAATACAGCTGTCGCCAAACTAGCAAAAGTTTACAACTTTGACGCAACAGAGTGTCGTATATGCTGTGGCTGCCACATATTAAACCTTTTTGGCCAGCAGGTGATATTCGGAAAGGATAAGGAGAGCTACAACAACGTCCCAGAAGCTGCAACCAATGAGGCAGAGTTTATGGAGTCTTGGCGCCGGGAGGGACCCCTTGGGGTATTGTTTGCTGTAGTTAACTACATCAAAACCCCACAACAGTACGCTTTGTTAGAGGACTTCCAGCAACGCACAAACAACAGACAGCCAACTGAACTTCAGGAGCGCATTAAACAACCTGTAAAGCCCATAGTCACGCGCTGGAACAGCTTTGAAGCAACTATCCAACGCGCTGTAGAGCTCCGTACTCCTCTTGGGTTGTACATCAACTACCACATCCGCTGTGTCCAAACCAACAATCATCTCTCACAACAGCGTGGCAAGCCCCCTCCTACAGGCATTCCCTCATAGATGCGCTCTGACAGCCTTACTGCTGCAGACTGGCAGGTTCTCCTTGACTATCTACAGGTACTGAAGCCGCTAAAGCTTGCGTGCACAAGGCTTGAAGGCCGCGGAAAATCTGGCAGATTTAGTGCTATCTACGAGATCATCCCTGTGTTTGAGTACCTGCTTAATACATACAAAAATCTCTCAACTACGTTTGAAGCCGTCAATTATAAGTCCTTTAACGCGCCAGAAGACCACCTTGCTATTAACGTTTGTGCCGGCTGCTACAAGTTAGCAGACTACTACGCCAAACTGGACAAATCGCCGTACTACTTTATTGCTACACTTCTCCATCCATACTACAAAACGTACTGTGATAATGCATGGCGGGATAAGGATGGCTGGCTTGCTACAGGTTACGCCGCGTTCCAGCGGATTTGGTGCAAGTACAAGCCTCAGCAGGCGCCGTTGCGGCGTTCCCAAGCTGCTGAAGGTTCTATTGACGATGCTATTGATGCTGTTGTCAACGCAGAGGTTAGCGGCAGTGACGCTGTATTTGACGATGAGTACGACAACTGGCGGAAGTACAAGCCCCGTTGGACGCAAGAGTACTACAACAGCGACAGCGTAGAGTCTGTTGTGGAGTACTGGCTTTGCCTTAAGCCTCAATATCCTCATCTATTGCAACTTGCTCTCAACGTACTCGTAATACCCGCTTCTAGCTGCAATTGTGAGCATATGTTCAGCGAGTTAGGTGACCTTCTTGAGCCACGACAGCGTAAGGTTGGAGCTGAACTGCTAGCAGCTTTGCAAGCTCTCCGCAGCTGGATCCGCGCAGGTTTCACGACACCAAATGGAGCTCAAGCTGACGTATCTACTGACAATGAGATAGAGAGCGCGTATACTGTGGATAGTTGGGAACATGTTAGTGGCTGATTTGTATGTAGAACTACCAAGTAAGTCAAATCAAACAAACATACTTACTCTAAAAATTCAAACAAACAAACAAGTTTACAAAAACTCTTGCACTTATCAAATCAAATCGAATATGGAGTGCTGTATTTGACTTGTTTGTTTGTTGACAAATCTGCATACAGGAAGCAGGAGGAGAATGCCACTGTCAGCTGCGTTCAGGATTTTGGACCATCGGGTAGGTGAATCATAGACTCAATGGCCTTGTCTTCGCTGATGTCTTCGTGTGAAGCAGCTCCATTGATAGAGACGGACGAGGAGCAATGGGAGTTGGACCAAGTTGGGCACGACCTTCGCAGAGTCTCAGTGACAGCTAGGCATGGAGGTCGCGATGGTGACTCCGGTGACGACGAGTCCATCGGAGAACAGAAGACCATCCGAAATCCTTCTCGCCAAGCCGATGAGTTCCTCAAGTGACATCCTCTGCCGGTGCTGACTCCAGGTGGAGCCCCAACCACTGGCAGATTGCCGCACCCAGTCATCATCCCACAGCGTCGTTCTGGAGATCGCCTTCGTGGGTTCGTGAGGGCGTACGCTCCTGATCTCACGAGCTGTGGCATCGACCAGGAGACCTGGATAGATCTGCTCGTCACTTTTACCCGTGCGAGCCGAGCCCCGAAATGGGTGGCAGCTCTGAACTTAGGAGGCGGTGCAGGATTTGCAATTCCAGCACACGCAGCCGGGGCCGGCGTGGGCATCGCTGTGCAAATTGTCACTGCGATAGCAATGGAGCTTAAGGGCAGAAGCCAGTCAGTGAAACCGTGTGGTGCTGTATTTTAAGTAGCGCCTTATGCTGACAGCCTGAACTAGATCGAACGATTTCCTAAAGAAGCTGAATGAAGGGTTATTCCGTCCCCGTGGACTTTACTGCCTGGTCATGTCGTTCGAGAATACCCACGAAACCGCATTGACCGAAGATGATTTGGTCCAGAATGCCAACCTGGCATCGACGACCAAGACTGGGTTGAAGAGATACACAAATAAAGTTCGTTCCAGCGATGGGCTATCTGGACCTGTGGAATTTCCCGACGCTGCTCCACTGGTCTTCCCGGAGCTTGACTGGCTTGCCGAGAATGGGAGCGCCGACCAGAAGAAGAAGCTTGGCGGATATATGAAGTTTCGCAAATTCGTCGCCGACTACTACGATCGTCGCGCACAAGCTGACTACGTATGTCTATGCTGCACCACAAGCGACCTTGCATGATACAAAGGATGACGCTTATTGTGCAGGCTTTCAAAAATTCGACCAGTCCTTTAGCGGCAGCGCCTACTCGCGGTTTCGCATCGAAATACGGCGACCCATCCGACGCGACTAATTTGTCGCCATTGTCTCTTGCAACGCATGGCCTGATCCCATACAGCAGGTTGACGTATCTCAAACGCAATCGCGGCGGGAACCGCAAGATCAAGGATGTACGTTATGATGCCCTTCCAAACATTTGCCAAAACATGCTGATCGCGACCCGCGTTTAGAGAGTCCTCTATCTGATAGTGATCAACATGCCGTCAGATGAAGACCTGGAACGGGCCGAGGAAATTATAGAAGAAGAATCATTGGTCATTAGCTCAGGGGAAGCCGACTTCTGAGAGACCAAATCAATTGGGCGTCTGACAGGACAACTTCCTCTTTCGGTCATGCTGCAGCTCATACACCGTATATAGAATGGAACTACTTGCCCTCTTGGCGGCCACTTGCTTTCCACTTGCCTGTGAGGTTGTCCTGGTGTTCATCACTCGCACTGAGAGATCCACACTAGGTGTTGCCGGGGTAGATTTCCTGCGGGCCATATAATCTGCGAGAGTCATAAGTGCGTCTAGTTGATGGTCACAGCAGCAAAGATGTTCTACCACGTAATTATTGATACCTTCGCTTTGTTAGTTGTTCGTATGTTTGTCACAAAGCTATCCGCATGGCAGTATCAGAGAGCCCATGGTCTCGCGGCAGCCCGTCAGATCCCGCAAGGCGAGAATATTTTTGGAATCGGTCAGCTGAGGCGAATGCTAAAGAACACCGCGGCCAGCATATCCCTGCAAAGTCATTTTGAGGCCACGAAGGACAATGGGCCCACGACGTCAGTTGTGATACTCGGCCAAAAGTTTGTCTTGACGTCGGATCCGGAGAACATCAAGGCCGTTCTGGCAACAAAGTTCAAGGATTTTGATCTAGGGGAGCGCAACGACGCATTTGGCCCGTTCCTCGGTGGCGGCATTTTCGCAGCCGATGATGCGCACTGGGAAAAATCTAGAGTCAGTTTGCCCGGTAGTATGACCGACAAAATTCATCAGGGCTGTCACTGACAAGAGTCGATCCAGGCTCTCATCCGTCCCAGCTTCACAAAAGCCCAAGTGGCAGAGTTGCCAACAGTGGAGGAACATTTCCAAAACCTTGTCAGCACAGGGCTTCCAACAGCACGTAGTACGGGTCGTATCCAGTACGCCGTACGCCGTACCAAGCCGTACGTACCAAAGGGTAGATTGGACCGTACCGTACCCATACCGTAGCTTGGTGGTAACAATATGGGGCCGTAGTACGGCCCATAGTACAATGTACGGTGAGGTGATTGGGGTGGAGATCTTGGCAAGCTGCTGGGGCGCTTAGAGGTCTGTTCTTATTGCAAATTGCTTGTTAGCGTATAAAGACGCGTCTGGACCCAGGCGTGCTAAGGAGGTTAGCGGGTGGCTGGGGTGAATTTCATGGGTATATAAGAGCCGCTGTACGCACTCAAATTGTTACTTCCACCTTTAAGATGAACCAATCTCGACAATCTCAGTTACCTGTTCTTGCTCCTACCGCCTCAATATTCCACCATGCTGCCTCTCGGAGGCTGGCAGCAGCCCAGTCACTAACAGCCCAGTCACTAACAGCCCAGTCACCAACAGCCCAGTCACCAACAGCCCAGTTGCCAACAGTATTATCGCCAGCCTCATCCTCAAGCGCATCGCCAACCTCTGATAGTCGCTCTCATGTTTATCCAAGCAGCAATTACCATGTGATTGGAGAGCATTTTGAGGTTGACTTCAACCACATTTCAACAAGCAGAGGTCAACTTATTGCAGCGCATTTAGGTTACCGTGTGCGCCACAAGAGCAGGCTTGCTGGCAAGCGTGAGGTAGCAGCAATCTGGGGGCACAGAGTAGAGTTGGAGTACTTAGAGGATAATATGTTGTCGCTAACAAGGCTTTGGCTTTGCAAACGCTGCCACCTTGCTGGCGCTTATGGAGACGCCCAACGTGTTGATGGTACCACTTTTATCAGCAACCACATGCGAACTGCTCACGGTATTGATCCAATCACTGGTTTAATGCCAGAAACACCGCAGCGGGCAGTATACACGTTGCCTTTTGAAGCAGCCGCTACTGCTGGCAGCGGTACAATTGTTAGCCACACTCTCTGGCAGGGGGAGGCTCTACAAAGCGCTCTAGTGGAATGGGTGATTGCTAAGGATGTCAACTTTGCAAATGCAACCTCATTGGCTACCCTTGGATTACTTACTTGGCAACGCAGCAGTTTGCTCCAGGCACTGCCAAACTCACCAAGTACAATGGGAGCGTATGTTTGCAAGATGCTGGAGCAGAG